>JAEQML010058569.1:0-29968 GCA_016904865.1 Pissodes strobi | reverse complement strand
GCAATTAGATTTGAAATCCGTTTTTAAATAAGCCCAGGAAAAAAATAAAACGATTTTTCAAAATTTCGGTTTTTTCCGGATATCTCCGTAAATACTCGGAATTTTAAAACTTTCTAAACGGCATATTGTTAGGCACTTAAATGCGCAATTTTGCCTTAATTTGACCGACACTGTATCTCTTACGGTTTTCGAGTTCCCCATACATAGACACGAATTGGAGCCACCCTGTACAGCGGTTAGTCAGCGATATTGGGACCAACCTTGCATTTTTGAGTAGAGCATTGAGATTTGGCACAGTGGTAGTGCATGCCCATACCTCACTTTTAAGAAGTGGAACCAAGTTTGCAACCACGGGAGAGCGGCGGTATGGCGGGTTGCATATCTGCCACAGGCAAATTTAAGAAAATCGTTAAACGAGCACACCTGACCGTTTCTATGGATGAATATCACTCACAAATATTACGGGAGGTGTTCTGAAATGTAACTGGACCATGTGCCAGTCGCGTGGTGGCAAGTTGCCTATAGGCTCAGAAACTAATAAAATCGATTTTCGAATCGGGTTCTTAATAACACTCCAACAATTCTTGTTTCAGTACCCTTTTTAATGTCAACAGATACAACTGACAATTACTGACTTCTCGAATGCCGCTTTGACTTTTCTAACCTTGTTTATTGTCGTTCTGAGGACCGATTGCGCCTTCTCGCATAACTCTCGCTTATCCGGAAATAAGGTCTATTTGCCATAGAATCAATTGTTATAAAAATGGTTTTAATTAAAAAATTAGTTTAGTATAAGCGATAGGCATGCAAGGAGGTGCAGTCCGCTCCCAGTTTTCTACTAAAGGGTTTTTCAATTGGGACGGGTCGAAGTAGGCAGCCTGTGGCGGCCATGTTGTTTTGGCGGCGTTTGTTTAAATTGTTGTTTATTATTCAGTCACTGATGCCAATTCACCATGGCAAGTTACAGGATTGAGCAGCACGTCCAAATGATAAAACTTAATTATCAAAATGAGTGTTCGTTAGTGCGAACGTTGCGCGCGTTGCGGCCATTTTACAGCAGACGCGGTGGCCCTTCAAAGTCGACTCTCCAACGTTTGGTGGCCAAATTCGAGGCGACAGGTTCGGTAAACAATCAGCCAACACCCGTACGTCCAAGAAATGCCAGATCGGCTCGGCTGAGAACATCGCCGCTATCCGTGAAAGTGTGCAGAAGAACCACCGACCTCCATTATATCGGTGAGGAGAACCCGAAGCCAGTCAATTCTTCGCCGTGCACAAGAAATTGGCCTTTCGCAGATTTCAACTTAGCGAATTTTGCGTCGGGACTTGAGCCTATACTCGTACAAGATCCAATTGGCCCAGGAGCTTAAAGTTAATGATCATAGACAACGCCGCTTGTTTGCTGACTGGATTTCGGAGCATTTGGAAGAGGACCCCAATTTTGGCCCAAAAATCATATTTAGCAATGATTCGGATTTTTGGATGAATGACTATGTAAACAATCAAAATTGCCGCATATGGGACGACGCCAACCCACACGAGGTTCACCAGGTGGTGATGCATCCACAAAAAGTTACCGTTTGGTGTAGATTTTGGAGCGGTGGCGTCATCGGTCCGTACTTTTTCGAAAACGACGTTGGTGAGGCCATCACCGTTAACGGCGACCGCTACAGAATGATGATGATAACCGATTTCCTTTGGTCCAGATTGAACAATGTAGACGTGAACGATATGTGATTCCAGCAGGCCGGCGCTACGTGCCACACAGCGGACGCCACGATGAACAATTTTAGGGTAAGACGATCTCTCGCCGAGGTGACCGGAATTGGCCATGAAGATTGTGCGATTTGACTCCACTAGACTATTTCTTGTGGGGTTTTCTGAAGTCGCAGGTCTATGCCAATAAGCCGCAATCGACCGATAACCTTAAAGTCAACATAACCCAGGACATCGCTCAAATTCAGCCGGATTTATGCGGCAGAGTCATTGAAAATTGGACCACTCGGATCCGTGCCACCGTGAGAAGCCGCGGCGGACATTTGAACGATGTCATATTCCATACATAATGGCATATATAGTTCTTTTAAATAAAAATAGAATTTCGTTAATAGCTTACACGCAGCTTGTTTTATTCCATTTCAACATCGACCCGCCCCTATTGAAAACCCCTTTATAAGGTAAGTACCCTTGTCTCCCAATTTAGATCAGAAAAACCTTTACCAGCGACTGAGACTTACCACCGCAGACAGGAGCAGATTACACCAATTAATCAAGACCTGGAGAAAGAAAGGGCGACAGAAATTTGGTCCAGTTCAATGCAGCAAAGACCCAAGCAGCCACGTTTACCAAGAGGGCCAATACGGCGGGCTCTGACATCATTATAACAGGATCGACCATTCCTTCATTCTCGTCAATCGGACTACTGAGTGTCTCGGTCACCAGCAATATGTCCTTGCATGACCACGTTGCTAACATCGCAAAATCAGCCTCCCAACCAACAAAAAACTGTGTACACCGCAGCAGATGCTCTTGCTTTACAAAGAGCAAATAAAACCGTGCTTAGAATATTGCTCCCACATCTGGGGTGCCGCACCAAAGCACATCCTAAAGCTGCTTGAGTCTCATCGGCGACTCGGAATCTGGATAGTCTGGAACACCGCAGACATGTGGCCGAGATGTCCCTGTTATACAGACACTTTCACGGCAGATGTTCCCAGGATTTGGCCCGCCTTATCCCGCCCCTGGCAACGTCTGTCAGGCAGTCGCCACGGACGATGGGAGTGCACCAGTTCGTTGTACAACTGGAAATACCTAGAACATCGCTTTACAAGATCTCCTTTGTCTGGCACACTGCATCACTGTGGAACTCACTCCAGGACATCTGTTTCCCCCTAACTACCACCTACAACTATTTAAGAACCGGGTCAATCAACATCTTCGCACACGCACCGCTCGTCGAGCGCCATAGAATCTTCCTTTAGTGTGTGTTACTGTCATAAAGAAATCGGTTATTTCTTTTCTGACAGATTTAATATCATGAAAGATTTAGGCCATCTGCACACGAAGCTTCTCGTCATAGACGCGTATTAAGCGCGACGTACGGAAGGTGTACGCCTGGCGTACGCTCGCTTGTATTCAAATCAACAACTGTACAAGAAGATGCAGCAGCGCTGATTCGGTGCTTCAGAGAAGCTGCAAGACGCCGGGCGTAGAGCGGTGTTACGTCGGGTCCTACGTGAGCGATTTGCAGCGAACGCGAATCAGTGGCGATGCCGTGCGACTATATTAACTTTTCGTACGGCATCGCCAGCGTTTCGCGTTCGCGTCGACTGTAAATCGCTCACCTAGGACTTGGCGTTACTCGCTTGCTGTACGCTGCGCGTTGTCACAGTAGGTATACAGGGTGTCCATTTAGTGTGTAAGCGGACAATATCTCGTTTATCACCAAGAACAAGAAAAAATGTTCAATACAAAACTTTAAAACTATTTTCGAATATACAAGGTGCTCCAAGAAGTCGTGGCGAATCAAACTTATGTTTTCTTAAACACGATACCCTGTATATTTTATAATTTGTGAATTTTATGATCAAATCCAAATATTTTTGACATAACATGACATATCTCTAAAGTCAACTGTTTTCGAGATATTGATGTTCAAAAATTGACAATTTTCACCTTTTCGAAGGCTGGGGAATCTAAATCGAAAGATAGAGCAAAATGGTTTGCACTTTCCTATCTTGGTTTTTCATAAGCTATCGTTGGACACTAATTTTGTATTTAACCAGAGGTTAAATTTAACCGGAATTTCTTAACTCCTAGGCGGCAATAAATAACCTCATATTAAAATTTTTTTGGAGGTAGGGATGCACCCAACATTTTCTTCGTTTATTCTTTTTGCGATGACGAAGATAAAAGTAAGTCCTCTTCATCACTTGACATCTTGGCGACTACTAATAAAACACATAGAAATACGATTACATATTTTAAGGTGTACGCTTCATGTACAGATCTTTA
This sequence comes from Pissodes strobi, assembly GCA_016904865.1. Taxonomy (NCBI): domain Eukaryota; kingdom Metazoa; phylum Arthropoda; class Insecta; order Coleoptera; family Curculionidae; genus Pissodes; species Pissodes strobi. The sequence continues at coordinate 25,954 of JAEQML010058569.1, read as the reverse complement.
AGCGTATAGACATCATCGCGACAAGACGAATCTTGTACGCGTCTATGACGAGAAGCTCCGTGTGCAGATGGCCTTAAATGTCTTTGTTGAAGAGCAGCAGAATAGAAAGCGAAGTAGGGACGTTATTTGCTGGTCTCTGTATACTGTATCAGAAATCTTAGCAGGAAGATTGGTTGTCAAGAAAATATCGAGCCATCCGTTAAGTTAGCCACGGGGAAATCTCGAAGAGTGAAATCAGTTAATGACAAGATAGAATGAATTTTCTGTGGCGAGCACGGGCCAAGAGTCAATCCAGCTCATAGACTGACTTTCACTGAAACCAGAAATGCGATACAAGCCGCTGCAACCAAGAAACTAGACAGTAACATTTTAATCGCACTCCCGGGTTGGCAGGGTAGGCTCGGCATATGGTACCATAACAACTGTCGGACAAAGTCTGTGCGAGACTTAAAAACTAACTCAATTCTAGGCAAGAAATGGGGGCAGTTAGCTAAAGTACGTGACGTTGCACTTGAACAAGTGATCAAGCAAATAAATACTGAAAAGGAATGCAGTGAAGATGCACCTGCATTTCTGTTGGCTGATCTTGCCCGCATTCATGCCGACAAACTGCTTAAGGAAAGTGTGAGTAACGGGTTTGTACACTCCAACGGCTTTAAGGAAATGCTGCTTAATTCTGAGGGCTTCATACGAGGAGCAGAATGCCAGACAAGCGATTCTCCCAAATCCGGAACCAGCCATCACCGTGAGTGTGCGGCTGGAAAGTCGGCTCGGAAGAATGGAGGATGCTCTATAGAACTAAGCCTACAGCACAAGAGACTTGTAAAGAAACGCCGGTGTCATGGAAATATAAAAATAAATGCACTGGGAAATGCAACTGCGCTAAATCTAAAGTCTTTTGTTATGAGTTTTGTTGTTGCCCATGCTTTAAGTACCTTGATTAATACCAAAAAAAAAGTGCCAAAGTCTAATATTTATGACTCCAATTTGTGATGTAGGTAATAGATCTAGTATTATTACATTCCGTGATTACCTACATCTAGTACAATGAATAATATTATCCATTAATAACGATATGGAATTAATGCTAAACGTTTTAAATGATGCTGTAAAACTGTCTGTTTGTAATAAATATGGCTTTTTTTTCCTTAATCTTTTAGTTTTCTGTCCACCTTACAACCGACGTAACCTAAAGTTAACTGTTTTGATATTATTATATTTATGAGCATACCGATTTAAGAACGTGTATGGGTCCATTGGGACCTGATTTATTTATATTTTGTTTGTGGAAATGGAGTCACTCACCAAAATCCCTAGCTTAACACTACAAAATCGATTGCATTTAGTTCCTGCGCCTGAGGGTAGGCAATCTGCCACCACGCGGCTGGTACATACTCCAGTTACGTTCCAGAACATCTCCTGTAATATTTTTGAATTGTACTCACCCATAGAATTCGTCGGGTGTGTTCGTTTAGCGATTTTTTCAAAATTGTCCCTGGCAGGTATACAACCCGCCATACCGCTGCACTCCCGTGGTTGCAAACCTGGTTTCACTTCTTAAAAGTGAGGTATCGGTATATACTACCACTGTGCCAAATCCCAATGCTCTACTCAAAAATGCAAGGTTGGTTTGACTAACCGCCGTACACACAAAAAAAGGATATCTCATTTTAAAAATATAATACTCAATTAGAATAAATCTTAGCTTTGTATATACGCAAAGATATATATATTTAAATTGAGTATTTTAAATAATAGAGTGTATACTGCATAATTCTCTTGCCGATTAATTTATTTTACAGAACAAGAATCAAAATATTAGATTTAATTATTTTATATTATTATAGTTAAGAATCAAATGATCGTTGTTTCAAGATATCGCATCATTTGAAATGAAAGCAAATTAATTCTCAAAAGAAGAAATGCTATTCATGGTTAAAGAAAACATATTCTACAATTAAAATTGCATTTACTTTGCTTGAACAGCTTCAAGATTAAAATAATAAACCTTTTTTTTCATCCATGTATAGAAACCCTCTTTTTGAGTAACTTATTTCTCAAAATGAATTTTAGGAAATGTATGATATAAAATACGAACGTATTGAAATAATAAACGTTTTTACACAATACAAACAAATATTTTTCTACATTTAAGACTTCATTAATCTCTAAATCAAAATGATTTTATTAATTTAAAAATATAAGCTAATATGAATGAGAAATCCAATATATTAAATTCTTCTTTTTTCTGTTCGGTTTAAGAATATTAAAAATCTCAAAATAAAACAAAAAATATCTCTAATGAAGTTTATTTCTATACACTGGAAAAATAAGTAAGTATACAAACTAAAAATATTATCTTAGAACAACCAAGGTCTACAGAATGTATTTTTTCCGCTAATTCTAGAACTAAAGTACATATTATTAATATTTGTGTGCATGGCTTTCGTTTTTTCATGCACCTTTATAGAAATCTAAAGATATGAGTTTCTCAGTATACTGTGATCAATATCTAGTACTACGGCCATAATACACTTTAACAAAATTTACAGGGTGTTACTTTTTTTCGGGTGGTGACTCTGTGTCGTAGTAAAAATTTTCGGGAGTAAAGCGATCACGATCCGGAACAAAGTAAATTTTGCTAAAATGTATTTTGGCCATTTTAGCTTACTCTCTGCCAAATCTGAGATATACTTCTAGAAATGTACGAGGTGCATGAAAAAACTGTAAAAAATAAAACTTTAACACCCTTTATCTCAGGAACGAAGGCCTTACGCACACATGTTTATATGAATTTTTAATCCTAAAAAGAGACAAAAAAATATATCCTGGATTTTTAACCATCAATTAAATAATACCCTGCATAGGTTAATTTAGACAAAATTGAAAAAACAATTACAGGCCACTGACAATATTTTAAATTACCACTTTTTCGGAATCTCCGTTTAGAAAATATGATAGTTTAAAAAAGGAAACTGAATGAATAAAAAAATTTAACTTAGAGAAAAACTTTTTGCACATTTTTTACATCGTTTGAGACTAACTCTCCGTTTAACCAACAGCACAAGACATGCTTTTTTTATTCATTTCCGGCTTAATTGGAACTTACAATTCTTCAAACGATAAATTAAAGAGAAAGAGAAACTAAGACAGGAATGTGCAAAACGTTTCTTTGTTAGTTTAGCTGTTTAGATTCTACAGCCTGTCAATTTCTACAAAATATCAGGGATATACTCACATTTAATACAATTTAAACCATCAGTTATATGATCTACCAAGAAAAATTCTTAACACATATTATGCTACAACCTGTATTTTAAAAATATTTTCAGTTTTCTTTAGGATGAGTTAAATAGGATGTATGTACAATGAATATTAGAGAATGTTACCAAAACCAGTAAGTATAAATACCCAAGGTCCATTTTCACAATGTGTGGATAGCAAAAAGACTAAAACGTCTAAAAACAAATGGCCTAAGTAACAATAACAAATAAAAGTTAGTATCCTATGACCAATAACTAATACTTAGCTAAAATAACTCCGAGGTAGGTATTTTTCTATTTCTTGGCAAGTTAAAAACGGCTTTGAACTCGTTCGGGCAAAGATCTATACATACAGTTCGAGCAATATGAGATCAAAAAACACACTAGGGCTGTGTGAAGTTTGTATTCTCTATCATTAATTCTTCGACTTCTTTTAGCTATGTGAATACCACATCACAATTTTGTGGCTTTTGGCGGCCATTTTTGTTCTTCATGGCGTCGGATTTATATATTTGTTTTCTAGTTTTGTGTAATTAATTCGTTTTTTCCCGAATACCAAAATGATGAAATTGTAAGTATTCGGACCATTAGATTTGTCTGACGTAAAAATCAATCAATCAATCGATGGTCCTGGGATAGCACACGCACTTGCACTCACAGCACCCCTAGCAACCTTATCGATCAACTAACTAAACTAGAATAATTAATATATTGCCGGCCATCTAAAAAACATGTGGGGAGGGGTGCAATCAGATTCCCGGATCCTTGAGTCAAGCTAAATAAAAAGATATTGATATTTAATTTTAGTAAACATATTTAATTTTTTATTTGATTTGTGCTACGATATTTGTTTAGACAGAAACCTAGTAGTTTCAAAATATGCATGAGATATTCTCATTTTAAGAAACATACGTTCTAATTCCCCGATTATTTTTATTTGAAGAATATTGCCATCTTATACTAAATAATGTGGACCGAGGATTTATTTTAAACGGAGAAAATAATATTCTTAAATTAGTTTTTTATTTTTCTTGGTCAAAACTTAATAAAGTTCATTGAAATATTTAGGAATCTTGAATAAAATATGTAGCTTATTTTGAAAGTAAATCTATCTTCATCTTTGATTAAGATTGCTCGAAATTCTAAACAAAAATATGTTTTTAAATCAAGAAAATAATTTGAAAAATTCATATTTTGCTTTTAAGAAAATACATTTATTCATACGAAATATATTTTTCAAAAGGAAGTATCTGTTGACTTAAATTTAGTAAAAAAAGTTGAGAAAATGTGTATACATAAATGGAGTATTCTTTTTTTTGTGTGTACTATAGTGCCGAAGCGAAATTTTACAGATGGCTATAATGCCGTTATATTATTGTTTTTCTTTTAAAAAAGGATTATGACGGGTCGAATTTAGAGTGACCATATTATTAAAACCCTTGTATAATTCCCCATAGTTAGATTCTCACCTGTAAATTTTTGATTCTTGGTTCTTTCTCCCCCAATTCTTTGCAATTTTGCCCTGGTCGTCATTTTGATAATCTTAATTATTGATAAATCGATGTCTGCGGCTTGAAGTAGTGTTCCCTTTAAAACAAAAATTAGTCAGTGCCGAAACGTGCCTTATTGTTCAAAGTTCCCTTAGCCCAGAAATGAAATCTAAACCCCGTCCCCGTATTAAATTATTTCTTTATTTGAATTAAATTTTATTTTTTTTTCTCGAGTTAATTCTGTCATTATCTCAACTTAGAGCAAAACTCTGCACAAGTTAGCACCGTGGGGCCTGGCCGGGACGCCTGTCAGCTTTTATATAGCTGTCAGTGAACCGTAGCTCAGACTTCGGCGTCGAAACTCATACATCATTACGCTAAAAGTATGTCGGATAATACAAAAATTATTGGACTATCTTTCAGTGTCACCCAATACACCGAGTTATCGGCATCAAGGTGATTGAGGTACAATAAACGGATCCAACAATTCGGCTTTCTCGGGTTATTTTTGTCGTTATCCCAACTTAGAGCAAAACCCTGCACAGATTGGCACCGTGCGGCCTGGCCGGGACGCCTGTCAGCTTTTCTATAGCTGTCAGTGAACCGTAGCTCAGACTTCGGCGTCGAAACCCATACAGCATTACGCTAAAAGTATGTCGGATAATACAAAATTATTGGACTACTTTTCACTGTAACCCAATCCACCGGCACCGTGTTATCGGCGTCAAGGCGATTGAGGTACAATAAACATATCCAAAAATTCGGCCTTTATTATACCTTCCTTGGGATTACATACAGTCGGGCACCGTTGGAAATTCCCGGCGTCAACATTACTATAATGTTACCCCAGGAAACTATTTAATTCAGCCGCAATAACCATTTTTAATTTAGTTTAAAAATTATTTTGACTTCTCTAAGATACGATTATTTTTCAAATGAAATAAGTGACCTTCGAATTTAATTTACTTTGAAATTATTTTTACGTTCTCCAAAATTCGATTATTTTCCCAAATAAAAGAAGTGATCTATGAACAAACCGGCAGCGTAACGCCCTTTACCTTTAAAAGAAAATTAGTGAGTCTATATCAAATTCTGTCGCGTATTTATAGGCTAAGTCCCCCTCATTCGATTTAGCCCTGCGACTCTCGCCCTTATTGCCAAGCAGCATCGCCCTTCGTGTGAGCTCTTAAGTGTTTCTATCTAACTTCGCCCCTTTTTTATGAACACCATGCGTTTTGCATGATTTTAGCAGTTTTTAACACAACCGATTTAAATATTTCTGAATTGAGCCAATATATTTTGCTTTACCATATTACCTATAAATATTTATTCCTTTAATTTTTTTAACCTTGCCATAATAATATATAAATTATCCTATAATCATTAATTAAATATATCAAATAATATCTAAACTATTGACCCCGGTTTGATCCTTTTACAAGTTACTTACAGTTACGACAGCAAGGTTTGGATAACAAAGTCCTCCCCGATCATTTGCATTGATTAATTCTGTTCTTAGATTTAAGTCCATTTCATTTTCTGTTAAAAACACTTTACAATATTTACATTGAAGTCTTTTTAAAAGTGAAAATACAGCATAACCAGTAATATACACTATTGAAGGCAAAACTGTATCAGAAATTTCTGAAATATGGTCCTCACTAATTTCACAGTTGTTTCTCAACTCTACTGCAATGTGGACATTTTCGAATTTGTCACCTTCAACAAACTCTGAAAGACTGTCCTTAGAAATTTCTAAATCTCCAAATTTATTTGACTTTAACATAAGAGGAATTACACTTTGCATCCGTAGTTTACTTTCTGATTCAAAGATCTGACGAATTGAGATATGGTATGGCGACCCAGCTTGATATCTAAAATGTTATGAAAATTACAAATACTTGGGATAAGTATATTATGATTTCAAATATATCATTAAGGGCTGGCAGAATCTACTTGTACAAAATAATCACCAAGAATCAAATCCTAAAAAAAGGAGATAAATGCGATAGAACTACATGATATATGGACAATAAGCTCTGTTTAGGAAAAAAACTTGCAATAATAATGTGGGTAGGTAAGTACTGTATTGCACTGTACGGTACTGAGTATGTCAGAAACCGATACAAATTGTATTATTATTTTCTCTGCTGATGCAATTATTTTTACAGCCGTAAAACGTTTTCTAAGAGTGTGACAGAGGGATTTCATATTCAGTCGTATTATGGTTTTGATTACGTTAACTCGCTCGCCGGTTACTTAGAAATTAAGATAAAGACCGGCCGATAAACCATTAGGTCCAAAATCGCGTAAGATTGCGTCTTGCTTTTTAGAATAGAAGTTAGAAATCCAGGGAGTCAGGAGTCTGTCCTTATCGTTGCAAGGCGAAAGTTGATATTTTTGTGACGGGAAACTTTTTATTATTTTACACCCGAATAATTCAGTTTAAGTTCTTGCATAGTAGTGTTAAATCGGAAAACCAGTGTGGCAAATAAATAAGTGTTTATTATTGACATTTCGCGTTTTATTTGCCTTTTTTCGAACCGTTGTGTCACTTAAAGCGGGTAGCTTTTTTGTGGACGCGACATTTTAGTGGCGACCGTGACAGGACACTGGGTTTTTCGTTATACAGTGGACTAGCGTGTACCGGGTAGAAGTAAAAAGTACTTTTATCTTGACTTTGTGGCCTGTGCGAACTTTTACCGCGTTCTGGTGGTTTTATTCGGGACGTTCGGTGGTTTTAAACCGAGTTTGACATGGCGGAGGCTACAGAAAATAAAAAGAAAAGTCGAAAAGTGTTTCGTAGCTCCGTTACGAGGGCGGCTAATGAAGTAGACACATTAATGCAAGCCGATCCCTTACATACGGAGGCTCTTGAAGCGGCTTATGAATTTTTAAGTGCCAAATATGAGGAGTTACGCGCACTTGACAGCCAGATCTATGAGCTCTTGCTAGAAAGTGCGACCGAAAATGAGCTGGAAGGTGAAATGGATTTGTGTGACACGTACGTAAAACGATTTACTGCTATAAGGGTCAAGTACAACAAGCTTGTGGAGAGTAGTGGGGCTTCAGCTGTTGACACGCGCAGTGGTGTAACCGATCAATCATCTCAATCAACTGCAGCAGATGAAACTACAGGTAGGCGTACTTTTAAATTACCCCGTATCCAACTTAAACAATATAACGGAAGTGTCAAAGATTGGTTATCTTTTTGGGCTCAATTTAAAAAGGTGCATGAAGATACATCAATTGACGACCATGATAAAATCGAATATTTAATACAGTCAACGGTACCTGGTAGTAGAGCGAGGCAGGTGGTCGAGAGTTATTCAGCTATGGGTGCTAATTATGTTAAAATTATAGAGAGCATGCAAAGTAGATTTGGCAGGGAAGGCCTTCAGATTGAAGTATATGTTAGAGAACTCTTGAAATTAATTTTGAATGGCTCTTCATCCGAAACTGTAGATATCGCTGCTCTCTATGATTGCTTAGAGACACAACTGCGTGCCCTCGAGACTTTGGGAATCACCACAGATAAATGTGCTGCGATGCTTTTTCCTCTAATTGAATCTTGTTTGCCATTCGAGCTATTGAAAGCTTGGCAGTGAAATGCAGCGTTTAGTGTCTCCCAAGAGTCCCAAGGAGGGGAGGACGAAGAAGTTACTTCTTCGGCGACTACGTTGGAAGTTCGTTTGAAAAAACTGATGTTGTTTCTTAGGCAAGAGGTGGAGAACGAGCAACGAGTCAACTTGGCGGCGGAGCAATTTGGTTTGCCAGATAAAGTGTCTTCTGTTGAAAAGGGTAGCAAGTCTTCCAATAAAAACCGACTATTTCAAAAAAAAGCTTCAGATTTTCCAACCGCTGCCAGTTTTTCAAATGGGGATTATCCAGTCTGTGTTTTTTGCGCCGCATCCCATGAAAGTGACGCTTGTTTTAAGGCACAAAAAATGAATATGGCCCAAAAGAAGGAGGTTTTGTTCAAAGCAAAAGCGTGTTTTCGCTGCCTAAAAGTGGGGCACCAAACAAAAAGATGTAGAGGTCGCCTTAGGTGTGTTGTGTGCGGACGGGCTCATGTTACTTTAATGTGTCCTGATTTAGCAATAAATAAAGATGACACTAAGCCGCTCACCGACGACAATGTCAACACGTTAGTCAACAACTACACTGCCACTCACGTATTTTTGCAAACTTTGGTGGTTCCTATAAAGGGCATAAATGGGACAAAACTGATGCGAGCGTTAATTGACACGGGTCAGCGGTCCTACATATTAAAGGAGACAGCGATGCAGCTAGGACAAAAACCAAAACGTCAGACTAAAATTAGGCATGCTTTGTTTGGTGGCTCAGAAGTAGCTCATGGGCATAACGTTTATGACATTACCATAAATAAAAGGAGCTATTTTCATACGTTTGAAGTTCTGGATCTACCAATAATTTGTGGCGAAGTATCTCCAATTTTCCAGGGTCCATGGATAGAGGAGCTGAGAGATATGGATATCAGCATTTCTGATCTTCATTCTGGGTCCATTGAGCTTTTGTTAGGAGCAGACGTGGCCGGCAATTTATATACGGGGGGTCGTCGAGAATTACCATGTGGACTGATTGCTGTCGAGACATTTTTCGGCTGGACACTCATGGGTAAAGTACCAACGACCACGCCACGTTCTGATATGGTTATGACAACGTTGAACCTCTTGCTTAATGACGCGTCCATTAGCGAATTGTGGGATCTTGAGACCCTTGGGATAAAAGAACCTTCGGAGAAGCGATCCAGAGAGGAAATGGCTGAAGCGGCAAAAGAGTTTTTCCAACAAACTGTCAAGTTTAATCAAGATGACCGTTATGAAGTCCGACTCCCGTGGTTAGAAGGACACTTTCCTCTGTCAACCAACTACATGGCTCAAAAAAAGGTTATCTTCAACCACTCGCAAATTGGAAAAAGAGAATTTCGTTGAAGAATATGCACAAGTTTTCCAAGAATGGAGCGATGAGGATATTATAGAGCAACTCAGTGACTTGGAGAGCGGACGAGTTGATCAAGGACACTATCTACCACATAGACCTATTATTAAAGAAGATAGTGCCACTACGAAAATTCGACCTGTTTTCGACGCTTCTGCGCACGAGAAAGATCAGCCCTCCCTTAATCATTGCCTTGAGAAGGGGCCTAACCTTATAGAGTTGATACCTTCATTGTTGCTAAGGTTTAGGGAAAACAAGATAGGGGTTGTATCTGATATTCGTAAAGCATTTCTTCAGATTTGCATTAATGAGAGAGATGGAGATTTTTTGAAGTTTTTATGGATCGACTCAAATGGCAGACAAATTACGTTACGTCACAAGAGGGTAGTTTTCGGCTTGAACAGTAGCCCATTTTTGCTAGCCGCTACTCTAGATTATCACTCCAAGAGATGCCATGAAAAATGCAGTGAAAGTGAAGTGCCGTATTCCTTGGAAACCGTCCAAAAACAGAGTCGCAGTTTTTACGTGGACAATTGTGTCTCCAGTCTTTGTGATGAAGAATCAGTGTCCAACTTCATAAGAGAGTCAGTTGTCATTATGGAAGAGGGTGGTTTTCAGCTAAGAGGATGGGAATACACTGGAAATATGCAACCGGACGGCCCAGCTGATGAGTCATGCTCTGTCCTTGGTTTGGAGTGGTACCCTCAAACAGACGTACTTGCCATTCACCAGAAATTTTTAAATAACGACCTGGATATGAAAGATGTGAGGGTGAGCAAACGTCAAATTTTGTCAGTGACGCAAAAGGTTTTTGATCCTATCTGATTCCTGTGCCCAGCAATGTTAATGCCGAAGCTGTTATTGCAAACATTGTGGGAAAAACGTTTAACCTGGGATCAGCCTATTGATGATGAATCGGCTCAGTGTTTCAAAGCTTGGTTAAAAAACCTACATAATTTGGGTGAAGTAACAATACCTCGTTGGATAGAAGTTGGTGACCCAGATGCGCGAGACTTAAGTATTCACACCTTCTGCGACGCCAGTCAAAACGCGTACGCCTGTGCAGTATTTGTACGTGTGACACTTCATGGAAAGGTGGGAGTTTTTCTACTTGCAGCCAAGACAAGCGTAGCTCCAATAAAAAAGTCGAGCGCTAAACTTACTATTCCAAGGCTAGAACTATTGGCAGCCACCATCGGAGCTAGATTGTACGCCCACGTGACTGAGAATCTTGGTCAAAATTTTGAACCCTTCTTTTGGAGCGACTCTTCTACTGTCATATCATGGATAAAACGTAAAGAACAGTGGGGCGTTTTCGTATGGAATCGTGTAGAAGAGATTCGTAAATTGACAGCATCGGAAAGTTGGCACCATTTACCTGGAATACAGAACCCTGCCGACCTACCATCTAGAGGATGCTCCCCTAAACGACTTTTAGAATCCAAATGGTGGGAGGGGCCCAGTTGGTTGTATGATTCTCTGAAAAATTGGCCCAGATCCGATGAACCGTACGACGAGGAGGAAATTTGCTCTGAACGAAGAAAAGCGATAATATGTAACACACTTCTGTATGCCGACGAAGTCAAACTTAATCCCTGGCATCTGGATTATTTTTCTAAGCACCACAAGACTATACGTATGATCGCTTGGGTTTTTCGATTCATACACAACTGTAAAAATTCAAATCGAAAACTTAAGTCTGAATTGTCTACTGAAGAATACATCGCTGAAGAAAATTTTGTCTTTAAGCTTATTCAACAACAGAGCTTCTCAGGCACAACTGATGAGAGAATAGCTAGCCTTAGACCGCTTTACAACGAGGTTGGTTTAATTCGATTGAACACCCGGGTGTCCAACAGAGCGGATACAGATGATTACCGTTTTCCAATTGTTTTACCTAAGAAAGTACCGTTGGTTGATCGCTTAATAATGAACATGCACCTTACGTCATGCCATGTTGGAACTCAAGGGCTTTTAAGTTTACTCCGTGAGAGATTTTGGATACTTGGCGGTAGGAGGTATGTCAGGAGTGTTATATCCAAATGTGTAATCTGCAAGAGGTATAATGCCAAACCGTTTGTAACCCAACCCCCACCCTTACCAGTAAACCGTGTTCGAGACGCAGTCGCTTTCGAGATCACGGGAGTGGATTTTGCAGGACCTTTGTTTCTCAAAAACCGTGAGAAAGTGTGAATTTGTCTGTTCACGTGCGCGGTCTATCGCGCGGTTCATTTAGAGCTCACCACGTCTTTGTCGACCTCAAGTTTTCTGAGCGTCTTGCGTCGATTTGTGTCGCGACGGGGAAGACCAAAGACAATTTACAGTGACAATGGTACGAACTTTCGCGGAGCGGAAAATGCCTTTTCGATGTTGGACTGGGAAGTTATTGTGCGGGAAACCTCTGTTCAGCGTATTCAGTGGCACTTTAACCCTCCTACAGCTGCATGGTGGGGAAGCTTTTGGGAACGCTTAATTGGTGTCCTAAAAGGATTGTTGAGGAAAACGTTAGGTCGTGCCGTTTTGGACTACGAGGATTTATTGACTTTGACCTGTAAGTGCGAGGCGATTGGAAACGCGAGACCTCTTACCTATCTGTCAGAGGATCCGAAAGACCTCATCGGATTAAATCCATCAATGTTTTTACGGGACCTAACAGAGTGCGGTTTGCCCGATTGTGACGCGGTTGATAGTGCTTCTTTAAATAAAAAGTTACGGAAAATCCAGACACTTCGAGAAACACTTCGTCGACGGTTTCAAATGGAGTACCTCGGGCAACTTAAGCTGGACTGTGGAAAATCATAAAATCGTCAGATCAGGGTTGGAGATGTCGTGCTTGTTGGCAATGATAACAGCAAACGTTTGGACTGGCCCATTGCTCGAGTCATCGAAATTATACCTGGCAAGGATAACCAAATTCGCTTGGTACGAGTCGAGACATCCAAGGAGCAAATGCTTCGACCAGTACAGCGGCTATACCCTTTGGAGTGTTGTAGGAGCGAGTTTGAGACCAACGATGGTGTTCTGGAGATGGTCGAAGGGGTACCAGAGGATCTGCCAAATGGAGAAGAGCCACACCAACCGAACCAGCAAAGTCCGTCTACACTTCAAGAAAGTGCGCGAATGGATAGTGATTCAGTTCGTGAGTCAAAGTTAGTGATCACGCGTTCGGGTCGTGTTTCGAAGGGCCCAGTGCGTTTTGATGCGTAAGTGCCTAGGTTAGAAAAACATAGTTTTAAGTTTTGTTTGTATGCATGTTTTAGATCCTTTTAACAGTTTTTTTAGATGAGAAATAGTATTTGTTCATAATATTTCTCAGGTGGGAGGATGTCAGAAACCGATACAAATCGTATTATTATTTTCTCTGCTGATGCAATTATTTTTACAGCCCTAAAACGTTTTCTAAGAGTGTGACAGAGGGATTTCACATTCAGTCGTTTTATGGTTTTGTTTACGTTAACTCGCTCGCCGGTTACTCAGAAATTAAGATAAGGACCGGCCGATGAACCATTAGGTCCAAAATCACGTAAGATTGCGCCTTGCTTTTTAGAATAGAAGTTAGAAATCCAGGGAGTCAGGAGTCTGTCCTTATCGTTGCAAGGCGAAAGTTGATATTTTTGTGACGGGAAACTTTTTATTATTTTACACCCCAATAATTCAGTTTAAGTTCTTGTATAGTAGTGTTAAATCGGAAAACCAGTGTGGCAAATAAATAAGTGTTTATTATTGACATTTCGCGTTTTATTTGCCTTTTTTCGAACCGTTGTGTCACTTAAAGCGGGTAGCTTTTTTGTGGACGCGACAGAGTAGATACTACGTGGCAAGCAAATAATCATTCACAAAAAGCCATACAAAAAGCAAATTAATACGGAACCAATTTAAACCTGCTACCTATATTTCCCAAAGCGTTCTTCTAATTTGTCAGTTTGTATTTGGCCAAGAAGAATGTAATTCATGCCTTTCTGATACAGACAATACTTGGAAATTTTAAGGAATGCCAGAGATGTATGTGCTACTGCTAAATGGGTTTCCTTTGTTAGGTGACCACCACCATTACATGATTTCCAATGTTGAAGCCATTGTAAAAATTTATTGAGAAACTCAAATATATGATGTGGTTCTTTAGTTACTGGCTCTTGATAAATATTTCTCAACCTTTTTCCCTTAAATGGTGTTTTTACGTTTACTATGTCCCACCACGTACATAAAATTTCTATGTAATCTGCAGTAGAGTCATAATTAGATAAATTAATTTTTGGACCTAATTCCCTGAGAGCTACCACAATATTTTTGTTTAAAACTTGAAGAGCCAGTTCAACATTTTGCCTCTCAAGTGAGCTAGAGTACAAAGCCTTTAGGTATAGCATGTATCCATATTTCAAAAGTTGATCACATTCCTTTGTGTGCATATATATCTTTAATCGTTTGAAAAGATGCAATTTTTAAATTGTTTGCTGAATTGTCTTGATGTCATACACTGTTGGGGTTGGTTTATCCAGTTATTTCTCAAATTTTTTAAAATGTGTACAGGATCTACTACAAAAAAAAGAGGTCGTGTGGGACTGCAAGGAAGAGCATATTCAACAAGAAGCTCTGGGTGCTTACGAAACACAGACATGGCTTTCCTACTAATTGCATGATTATCTGTCACTACAACTATGACTTCAAACCCTATTTCTTCCAAGCCCTCTATGACTTTTTTAATAAACTTATGCAGAGTTTCTCCATTTAAAGTTTTTACTGGCAATATATGTACGACTTCCTTATAAAGTGAAAGCAAACTATTAACCATAAATACATGGGCACTTGTAGCGCTCTCAGGAACATTATATGCAGCACCCACAATATTTCCACCTTTAAAATCAAAACATGGCTTTAAATGGATTTCGTCTACCAATAGAGTAATAAGTTTATCGCTGTCTTATAAGTGTTTAAATTTGGACCTCACATATTGAAGAAAGTTATCGTCAAGCTGCTCAACTTTAGGGTCAGTGGTAAATTGACTACAAATTTTCCTGATTGTATTACTACATGGTAACGTCAAGTGATTTGAGTTGCGCATTTGTAACAGTGTGGAGATATTGATAGCTGTTGAAAAATGCGAAACTAATCAAACCTCAGATATAAACCAACCCTAATATCTCGACAGACAGTGTCACTGTCAGTGTAATCGACAAGTCGAGCCAAATATAGGTTGTTATCGGTCCGGCAATTTATGTTTAATTAATGTTTTTATTCCTATTTATGTATTACAATCATTTTGATGTTATCATATTGTTCTTCAGTTGAGTAAAGAGTGTTTACGTACCCGGGCAGTATTATTTATTGACATTTTGGTACCGAAACCAGGGAACTCGAGCTGTGGAACTTTAGGTGATTGTTTTGTTTAACGGACAAAGAAAAACGAACAGTAACGAAAATGGATCAAGTAATGCGAGCTACGTGTCGTGCGCGTTTAACTAAACTTATTAATGTTGCTAATGAGTTAATAAAAGCAGACACCTTCGATGTTCGGGAAGCTATGGTGCTTGTTACTAGAATTAAAGCAGCGCAGGACAGTTTAAGTTGTGCTAACGAAAAGTTGGCTCAAAATATCGAGAGCGATCAGTGTGAAGCCGAATGTGCCAAAATATTGGAATATGAAGACAGTGCTGTAACGGCAATTGCTTGGTTGCAGCAGCGTATCGAAGAAATGAAGACAGCGGCTGGTGGAGTCCCAATCGGAGCTTTGGCGGCGAATAACGCGGCGTTTGAAGATGGAGAGCGTCGGCAGCCAGTGGCGGAGAACTATGAAGCAGGACAACCACGAAATAAAATGTCGGTGAGATTACCAAAATTAGAGTTAATTAAATTCGACGGTGACTATCACCAGTGGCCTGCTTTCTGGGAGCAATATAATTCAGCTATTCACTCAAGTACTTCTCTTAACGAATCCAATAAATTTACATATTTAAAGCCTGTTTTAACGGGCAATGCAGCTGTAATAATTCAAGGCCTAACGACTAGCAAGAGCCGCTATAACGATGCTATAGAGCTACTTACTGCTGAATTTGGAAACACGGAGATAATAGTTGATACATATATTCAACAGTTATTATCTTTAACTCCAATAAAAATGAAGTCAGATATTTTATCGCTAAGGAAATTATATAACACCGTAGCAAAAATTACGAAATCATTGCAAACTTTACGAATTCCTCCCAGTAGTTACGGGATGATGGTCAAATCGATAATTTTAAAAGTTTTACCGTTTTCCACGCGAATCGATCTTACTAAACAACAGGCTACTGATGATAATAATAACGCTCAAGAATCTGATATACAATCAAACGTCTCTGGAGCCTCGGTTCGTTCTGCCGCGTCATACGAACGTCAAGTTGACAAACTTTTATCGTATATTAAATTGGAAGTTGACTCTGTTGAACAAGCGCGGATTTTATCAGGGGAAAAATCAATCGAAAATTCGGAATACAAACGCGATAAGACAAAGTTTCAATGGAAATGCAAGTCCGATAAAGCAACGGGTTTATTTACAGCGGCGAATGAAAGGTGCTTATTTTGCAAATCTAACGAACATTCTTCGACAAATTGCAATACGATAATGACATTACAAAAGAAGAAAGACATTTTAAAGGAAGGTGGTCGGTGTTTTAGATGCACTAAAGCTAACCATAATTCCCGAGCTTGTCATACTAAAATATCCTGTTTAACGTGTAACGGCAAGCATGCAACCTCTATGTGTGATCCAGATTACGTAAAATTACGAAACGATAAACAAAATAACGGTCAATCGGAATCAACAAACTTGTTCGCTAACGGAATATTGGCCAATATCTACTTACAAACCGCATGCGCGCGTATTTTAACGGAGAATGGAGCGGGTAATCAGCCCTTCATACGGCTAGTGCTAGATGGTGGAAGCCAATTAACTTTTATCAAAGAATGCGTGTCCAGACAGTTAAATTTGCCCGTTATAGGAACTCACAAAATCGCGATTATGACATTCGGAAAAAGTGGAAAGGCTCCAGGGCGTTTGTGCAAGCGTGTATCATTGACACTGCAAGGTGTGAATAAAGATAATACACCAATTAATATTAACGCTGTGGAGGTACCAGAAATATGTTTCGACTCGTTGGTTCCCCCTTCCGGAAATGATCCGAAAATTCAAAGGTTTAGTCAACGTAATCAACTTGCGGATATTTGTCCTCCTAACTTTGAGGTTTTGCCCGGAATTTCGATACTAATAGGTGCTGACGAATATTGGAAAATTGTTGAAGAAGAAGAAGTAAAGAAGCTTTCAGATACCTTAACGGCGATCCGTACAAAACTTGGCTGGACTATTCACGGAGGAAGCAATGAAGATGCCTTTGCAGCCAACATGGTGAACGCTTTATTTGTACAGGCACAAGACAATGATATTCAAGAGTTGGATATCAAAAACTTTTGGGATCTAGAAACCATTGGCATCAAGCAACCGGAAAATCAGTCGAAACTTAATACTGATCGTTTTATAAGTGAAAACGTATCATTTGTAAGGGATAGATATACAGTAGCTCTACCCTGGATTAACGAAGGTTTTCAACTTAACTAAAATTACGACACTGCTTTATATAGAATTAAATCACTAACGAAAAAACTTATTCGAAACGATAGACTACGTGAATATGACTGTGCAATGAGAGAATATTTAAAGCATGATTGCGCTGAACTAATATCTAAATCTACTGACAATAGTAAGGTCTATTATATGCCGCACAGGCCGGTATATAGGGAGGATAAAGACACAACTAGGGTTCGTTGTGTGTTCGATGCTTCTGCACATCTGCCAGGATTTTATTCATTAAATGACTTACTTTCTCCTGGTGAAAACTTAGTACCTTTGCTCCTAAAAATTTTGATCAGTTTTAGGATTGGTAAAATCGGACTTATTGCTGATATCGAAAAAGCGTTTCTCCAGATTGAGCTTAGCAAAAATGATCGAGATTCCCACCGATTTTTGTGGTACGCAGAACCGATAGAAGACGTAGGGAAACTACCAGATATCGCTGAATATCGTATGAAGCGTGTAACATTTGGTGTTACATGTAGTCCATTTTTATTAGCAGTAACTTTAAGAACACATTTAACACATCAAAGAAGTTGCTGACCTTTTACTAAAATCATTTTACGTTGACGACTTGATAATTTCAGTGGATGATATGGATTTGGCTTATCAAATATATGACAAGGGAAAACGCATTTTATCGAGAGCCAACATGAACTTGCGAAAATGGGCTACAAACGAGGTCGGACGGAAGGAGATCCTTGAAGACGAGTCAATTGGTCATATATGGTTCACCGGAACAGATGAATTAGGCCTAGACATTAAAACGGTTTTGAACAGTTTCCTAAAACAACATCCTGTTGTTACGAAACGCAAAGTCTTGCAAACAGTATCCAGAGTTTACGATCCATTAGGCTTTGCGTCACCGTTTATTGTCAGAGCAAAAATCTTTTTACAAGAAATTTGGAAAAATAAACATGACTGGGATACCACTTTGCCAGATGATCTAGTAGATGAATGAACAAAGTGGACTAATGAGTTACCGGAAATATCAAACTTTGTTTTGCCAAGATGTGTGGTTGAGTCCTCCAAGCATCGTACAGAACTTCACGTATTTTCGGATGCCAGTCCTTATGCATATGGAGCAGTTGCATATTTGAGGTCAATTAATGAAAACTATGATGTGACATCCCATATTTTAATAGCCAAAAATCGAGTGGCGCCAATCACCGAAAAGGGAGATAAAGCTCTAACATTACCTAGGTTAGAACTTACAGGGGCACTTTGCGCAGCAAGGTTACAAAAGTTCATACTAACGAATCTAAACTTCGAGATTTCGGCCTGCGTTTTGTGGACAGATTCGAAGATCACACTGCACTGGATAAATGGAAGAGCTAACAGATGGAAACCATATATTGCTCACCGGGTGTCTGAAATTCAAAACTTGACTGTCGGAGAATGGAGGCACTGTCCAGGACTAGAGAACCCAGCCGATTTACTAACGAGAGGTATCAAAGCGAAGGTCCTTGTTACATCTGAACTTTGGCAGTTTGGACCCGAATGGTTGACGAAAGGAGAAAACGAATGGCCTAACAAAGACAATCGTGAAATAACTTTGGACGAAGTGGCAGTTTACTTTGTACAAACTGACGTTCACGACAAGTACCAAGAAGATATTTTTCCGATGGAAAATTATGGTAGCCTTGAGAAAATTCTAAGAATAACGTCTTATGTAATTAGATTTATCGACCATTTGAAAAATCCAAAAACAAGACAAAAAAGTAGGAACGTGACCGTTAAAGAATTGCAAAGGAGTGAAAATTATTGGACAAAACTGACTCAGCAGAAAAATTTCAAGGATGAAGTGACATCACTGAAGATGGATAAAAAACTTGAAACGACTTCCAAAATTTTAACTTTAAACCCATTTTTGGGTGAGTTGGGAATCTTACGTCTAGGCGGTCGACTTCAAGAATCATTATTGTCATACGATACAAAACATCCAATCATCCTACCTAAAAAATCTGAGATGACTGATAAATTAATTTGGAATTCCCATATCAAAATGAAGCATGGAGGCGTTAACGCTACATTAACCGATCTGAGAAACAAATATTGGATCATACAGGCTAGACAGCGTGTCAAAACTGTTCTACATTCTTTTTTAAAATGTAGAAAATTGAGAGTAAAACATGCTAATGAACATTTTGCCCCATTACCGAAGAACAGATTGAACACGGTTGCTCCATTCCAAGTAACCAGAGTAGACTTTGCAGGACCACTTTTTGTGAGTTCAGAAGTTTGCAAACCAAAAGTGTACATAATGTTACTAACATGCGCAGTCGTGAGGACCATACATTTAGAACTTGTTCCAAATTTAACGACAGAAAGCTGCATCAGGGCGTTGCGCCGATTTATTTCGAGGAGGGGAGTACCAGAAATCATGTATTCGGACAACGCAAAGACTTTCAAAAGAGCATCCATGGAATTAATCCAACTTTCACAAATTTTGTGTGAGCAAGAAGTACAAGAGGAGGCCACTAAAAACCACATCGAATGGCGTTTCATCGTTGAACGAGCTTCATGGTGGAGAGGTTTTTGACAAAGGCTTGTTAAAACCGTCAAAGATGCTCTAAAGTTAACTTTGGGCAAGAAAAGTATTGATTACGATGAACTTCAAACTACGTTAACTGAAATAGAAGCTACAATTAATGCAAGACCACTAACCTACTTTCATGACGATATAGAAGATTTGTTAATATTAACTCCAGCACATTTCTTACTGGGCTCGAGGAGCTGTGGATTTTCTATCAACATCAACGACCCGGATATCAAAAGAAATGACATGTTAAAGCAATGGAAATTAAGGAACGAACTAGTACAAAAATTTTGGAAGAGGTGGACTACGGATTATCTACAACAACTAAGATCTGCAGCTCATACGAACGTAAATGTCAAATCAACTTGTTTCAAGGTTGGCGATATCGTACTCTTACATGACCAAAATAGACCTCGCTTGTCATGGAAAATGACCAAAATAACGCAGGTCTTCCAAGGAAGAGACAGCAAAGTTCGAGCGTGCGAGGTGAGGCTTCCGAATAGAACCCTCCTTAGACGACCCATTCAGTTGTTGTATCCGTTGGAAATCACTGCCGCCGGGGAGGATGTTGAAAAATGCGAATCTAATCAAACCTCAGATATAAGCCAACCCTAATATCTTGACAGACAGTGTCACTGTCAGTGTAATCGACAAGTCGAGCCAAATATAGGTTGTTATCGGTCCGGCAATTTATGTTTAATTAACGTTTTTATTCCTATTTATGCATTACAATCATTTTGATGTTATCATATTGTTCTTCAGTTGAGTAAAGAGTGTTTACGTACCCGGACAGTATTATTTATTGACAATAACAAAAGGCTATAGAATAATGTTGTCTTCCATGAATATCTTAGAGCCCCTTTTTTTTCAATCTTAAATAAGTTAACTTGCTCCTGAAAAAATTCAATTTTATTGTTCTTCTCCGAAAGTTTATTTAACATCGACTCCAAAATATCTGTTATTATGCCACAACTATTTTCAACACTTTTTGTTTGATTTTTTTCTGTTAAATACTTTTCAGCTTCCAACAAAGTATCTTCTAATTTATTCATATTATCCACGAGCAAAGGAAATTTAATTTTTTCATTATTTGAGGACTTCAAACTTGATACCTTGTTACCACAATGCTCTAAACTTATATTAAAATCCTGGTTCAGATAAAGTAGTCCCTGTATAACTGGATTAGGTATTTCCTCAATATAAATAAAAAAAATATGATGTCGTTTCGAAATGATCCAATTAATTAAATTTGGATTTTTATTAATTTTTGTAAGAGTTTCTTCAAAATTAACAAATTCCCTTTCAGCAATATACATGTTAGAAGTAGTTATGCTTTCAGATATGGTTCGTTTAATAAGATCACACTCCATTCTTAATTTTTTACTTTCCGGATTTTCTCGATATGAACATGTAGGTGATGAAACATATTCAGGGCAACCCGGCAATTTACTAAGAACCGCATCTAAAATTTTAGAGCAGCAAATTTAGTTTTTAGCAATATAACCTGAGTATGTAGGTCAAAAATTCAAATAAGCAACCACTAACCTTTTTCGAGTCTTGGAATCTTTAAAGGAGCTGTAAGATAATTTCCAGTTCTTTCATCATACGTACTCATGGTTCTTTTAATATCCCATTCATTAAAATGCAATTCGCAAACCTATCAATCAAATTTCTAGTGTAATAAGTATAGTAAACCTACTTACTTTTTAGTAAAACCGACTCTCTTTATCGCCTGTATCCACATTTTCTTTAACTCCGGATCACTTGGGAATTTAAAAGTAGACCCTTTCGAGTTTTTATCATAATTACCCCTGCATTTAGGTACCACGCAATGAAAGGGCATTTTGTTTGTTTTTTGTTCTACACAAACACTTTCACTTCCTGTTTAAATTAAAAGAGGACTTTTTAAATCTATTTTAATGGCTCAAATTACTTAAAAAGTTTTTATCAGACCACACTAAAAAGACACATTATCCAGTAGACACAAACATACAACTAGGGAAAACACAATGCTTAAAAAAGATAAAACACGTTAGGTATCTTAGTTTGAACTACCTTGTACCATACTCTTCTTCTTCTTAGTCCATTACATCATACATGACGTGTGGTGCTTGTTGTGAATTTCTGTCATTATCCAGTCTGTCCAGGACGTGACCAATAATTTGTTGCCATCGTTGCCTGCTGTTAGCCTCTCTTGTTGCTGTCTCTAAATTTAGGCCAGTTAAACTGCGAACGGTGTCTGTCCATCTCGTTAGTGATCGGCCTCGTCGTCTTTTACCAAATGGCATTCCCTGTACAATGAGGCGCTCCAATTATCGTGTCGAATTATGTGGCCGAAGAACCTTAGAGTCCGCGCTGAAGTTTGGCTCGACAAACGGTGCTCTATTCCGACTTGTTTTAATATGGATGCGTTTGTTCTTCGGGCAGTCCATGGGATTCTTAACATTCTGCGCCAACACCACATTTTGAACGCATCGATTCTCCGTCGATCAGCGGCCCTGATCACCCACGTTTCCGAAGCATACCAAAAAACTGAGAATACCAGTGATTTTACTAGAGCTTTTTTTGTTTGGATCGAGATGTTGCGATCTTTCCATACTCTGGTGAGTTGGCTCATAGCTGTTTTGCCAAGTTGAATGCGTCTACGAATTTCAGGTTCACAATCACCATTTGATGTTATTATTGACCCTAGATACATGATCTTTCCGACGACATCGCAATTTGCCACCTTGTGTGGTTGTGGAGCACCTTCTTGTTCTCGGTTGATAATCATGATCTTCGTTTTTTTGTAGTTTATTTGCAACCCATATCTTAAGCTCACAGATTTGAGTCTTTCGAGGAACATCGTCACTTCCTTCTCATTACTGGCAACCAAAAGGGTGTCATCTGCATATCTTAAATTTGAAATTTTTTGACCGCCCACAACAAAACCGCCGTCCCAGCCTTCCAGCACTATTCTCATTAAGTGTTCCGAATTTAGGTTAAACAGCAACGGAGATAATACGCTGCCCTGTCTAACTCCTTTTTTAACGAAGGCTTCTCCAGAGAGAGAGTTGTCTATCTTTATGACTGCCTTACTGTTTGCATATAAATTCTGAATGAGCATTACGAGATGAGATGACACATCCATGTCCAAAAGAATATCCCACTTCCTTGTCCATATCACATTATCGAATGCTTTTGTAAAGTCCACAAAGCAGAGGTAAAGGGGGCTATAGTGTTCTCTAGCTTTTTCGATCAAAATACGTACATTAAGAATCTGTTCCCTTGTACCCCTGCCCTTCACAAAACCTGCCTGCTCCGGGCTAATTTGAAATGTTGTAAAACGTTGCAATCTTGAATGGATAATATGGAGCATGATTTTACTGGCATGGGAGATTAGAGCGATGAGTCGATAATTATCGCAATCATGTTTGTTGCCTTTTTGTGAAGAGGTATAATCACAGAAGTGGACCAGTCACAGGGCCATTGACCTGTTTCCCATATCATTTGACAGAGATTTTGTAACCTTGGTAGGCAGTGTTCATCCAGATGTTTCCATATTTCAGCAGCAATGCCGTCAAAACCGACTGCTTTGTTGTTACTTAGGTTACGCACAGCTTCTTTAACCTCGCACAACAATATGGCTGGTTCCATTGTACTGCTCGTGATAGTCGTAGAAGCAGTGTCGTCATAATACAGGCTCTGACAATACTCTCTCCATATTTCAAGGACTTGATCTAATTCCGTCTTCAGTACGCCATTCTTATCTGTTGTAGCATAAGATTTTGGTTTGAAGCTTCGGCTTATTGTTTTAATTTTATAAAAGAGATCTCTACTCTGGTTAGTATTCGAGTGCGATTCTATTTCCTGACAGATGTTATAATATACATCTTTGTCTTTGCGACATCCTCTCTGTATAAGTCCACAGAGCTTATTATATCTAGTTTGTTCCTCAATGCTATGTATACCATCTCTTTTCATTTCTCTCCTAGCGATGCAGAGGTCCAGGGTTTCATCAGATATCCATGGCTGTTTTTTACGAGTAGTGAAACTTGGTGTCAGTTCACGTACAGTGTCTGAGACAGCGGTTTTAAGCTTAGTCCAAAATGTCTCAACGGTTTCATTTTGTTGAGTTTCCTGCTGCAGTCTTGTCCATAAAGTTTGACCTATGGTATCATCCTGGAGAAGGTTACGTGTTAGTTCTACATTTGGTTTTGCGCGTTTATAGACTTTGAATTTAATTTTACATTCAGACACAAGGAGCTGGTGATCACTTCCGCAGTCAGCAGAGGGTAGAGTTTTTGTATTCATGACAGAGGACCTGCACCGCGTATTAATCAATATGTAATCAATTTGATTTTTAGTTTTTCCATCCGGTGAGCGCCACGTATAGAGTCTGCGTTTGTGCTGTTCATAGTTTGTGTTGCATATGCTGAAGTTGTTTTCAATGCAAAATTGTATCAGCCTTTCACCTCGTTCATTGCGCATACCCAACCCGTCACGGCCAACCACTGAGCGAAGGTGTAAATCATTTGTGGTATCTCCAACCTTTGCGTTGAAGTCCCCTATTATCATACTAAGCTCTTTGCCTGGCACCCCTTTCACATGCGTTTCCAGGGTACGATAAAAACTGTCGATTTCCTCACAGTAGCTGCAGTCGTAGGCGCATAAACTAGGAGGATGTTTAATCGACAGGGAGTGCTATTTATCTTGATGCTCATAATTCTCTCGTTTATGGCCTCATATCACATTACTGCTGGACTTAGCTTATTTGAAACGACAAAGGCAATTCCTTCAGAGCTTTTATTTTCATGACCTGAAAAGTAAACTGAATAGTTTGCTGATTTGTAATGACCATTTCCATGCCAATGAGTTTCAGTTAATCCACATATATCAATATTACATCGACGCAGTTCATTTTCGACGATGCAGAGCTTTCCTGTTTGTCTCATACCTCTAACATTCCAAGTAGCAATTCGGTGTCTTTTTCGCAACTGTATATATTTAGCCCCTCCAGTAGCATAGTTTCCATGAGGTGCCTGGTGGTCTACAAGCTCACGGCCAGTCGCACACTTCTCACCATCCGCCCTGGACGCGGAGTAGCGCCGGTTGTCGGCCGGGTAACGTAACATACCATCATCCGAGGCACTTGTTACGTTTGACATCCATTTCACAAAAACGTTCTTGGTAAAAAAAAATTACATACCATACTAGGACACTAATAAACATAATTTACTTAAAGAAAATCTACTTACGCGTTTGAAACCACGAAAATCTATGATTTTTTTCCGCGACACACCGGTAAAGAACTAACACCTATAAATTTCAAAACTGAATCGACTATCTTCAACAGGTGATCATCAAAACAAAGCGTCCGTTCTCTGGCTTAAAGTCTAGGTGGCGTGGTTTTAAGATGTTTTACCAATTCGAGATATCGGTAATCAGATTTTAAAATTGTACATAGATTGTAGAGAAATTACACACTTTAATATATTTAAAATTATCGTGACAAAATAGAAAATAGTACGTAACGTTCTATTCGACCGCTTTTCATTCTGTGCCGTATCCCCTTTTTCATATCCAAGCCTATCGTCTAACATAAACAAAACTAATCTTAATGGTGTCTCGAGCAACCCATAAATAATACAGATGGTCGACATCGCTGCTGGCGCGTTATTTCTTACATTTGGGTCTCATCTAGACGGCCCGGGTTCAAATCCCGTTTCTTTTTTTTCTTTTCTAAACAGTTTTTTTCTTGATTTTGGGTGTGTCTTCGGTTAGTTTGGGTTACCACTTGGTTAATTTCCTGTCTTTGAGCCCCCGTAGCGAGCGAAGGGAGCGGAGGGCTATGCGGATCAGCGGATCGATCAATAGGAGAGGCGATTTTGATATAGTCGTCTACCCTGTAAAGGATCTTAAAACGCGTATCTCGGCAACATGCCTTCGCCATCCTGTCATGAATTTTACCAATTCAATTCCATTACCTATCTGCTATTCTTATTCTGGTACAATAATTAAATGTAAGGCTTCATGCATGAGGACTAGATGTATCCGTAGTCAATTCTACATTAAAGCTTGTGGAATAACGACACTTTAATATACTCTACAGTACAGGGTG
>JAEQML010058568.1:0-29968 GCA_016904865.1 Pissodes strobi | reverse complement strand
GGTTATCGGCAACATTTTTAATTGGTAACCCTTGTTAGGTTGTGTTAAGCTATATAACGGATATTCATCAAATGCAGACAGTTTTAATTAGAAATTTGAGAAGTTTTAGAGTATTTCAAGCGCCCCAAATCTTTTTTAAACCACATTTCGTAAATTTACCTAATTACACATTAATCAAGACCCATTTAAAAAAAGTAGACCAGTCAAATGGGAACAAAGTAGACAATGTAGAAGTAGATATTGCTGGTGTTTCATTATTTAATTTTGCTTGGGATTGAAAATAAAGCATAAGCAATAATGGGAAGTAATAAAATTTGATGCGTTTTTACGGTAAACTTAACTAGATTCAAAATGATATTAACTGGGTATTAAAATCCAAAATTGTATAATTCAATGCGTTATGTATGTCACACTTTTGAAAATGGAATATAAAGGTACATTCAAATTAAAAGGCGAACGTATTATTGATATCCACCAGTACATTGTTAGTTACTTTAAAATTTAAAAGAAATCAATGGGCCAATGATAGAATACGTGAAATTATAGTCAAAGGCATATAATAACGTAAACGTTATATTGTAATCGAGTAAAATGAGGCGAATATTCTAGAAATTAGAAGTAATTACATACAATCATCAAATCATGAAATATAGATAACATATGGGAGCAGATCATAATATAAAACATAAAGTAAGGAAAGAAAGCAAGAAAAATATAGAAAGCATGAATACAACAAAAATCTGTACGTCAAGAATGCAGTAAAATTCAGATCAAAATAAGATTAGTGATGAACGTCACAGAATTGCAATAAAAACTGTCTAAAGAATTCGACCAGACTCGCTTAAGGTATTTAGTCCAAACGTTATTGGGGAGCTTATTGTAAATTTTCGTTACAGCTGACTGAACATTTTTTTAATTCAAATAAGATTAAGCTTCTTGCCATTTAGGTTTTCCGTAAATCGAGTCACGCAGGGGCATCATGATTTCTATGAGAAGCTTGGACTATTATCGGTTGTGAATTTTAACAAAATATTTAAAATTGTTTTATAGAATAATTATTTTGTCCATGTCAAGCGGGAATGGATATATGCAAAATAACTATATTAGCAATGTCAGCATTAGCCCTCGCGTGACCAAGGTGAGTAACTGAGTTACTCCAAAGCTATTTTTTTCCAACACTATTTGGCAAAACCTTTTTTAAAATATCATGAAGCTAACCCTCGAAAATATTTAGATAATCATATTTTTCTTGGAATTTCATATTCATCTAATTTACTTTTGTATTAATTAATAATTTTATGAGTGGGGTAACCTAGCTTCTCCGCTTAGCCATATACACAGTCGGTTGTCTGCGTTAATCGCTGCTGCATAAAATTGCTTTAGTTCTTTCAGTAAATTCATAGAGTCATCATGGTGCTTAAATAGTTGACAAACGATGAACTACGTAAAATCTTAGAAAATGGTAATTACGAATATGAAATTAGAGATGAAGATAAAAGTGAACAGACGACATGAAGCGGACCAAATCCTGGAAACATCTGCCATCAAATATCTCTAGAACAGCCAGCGATATCTAAGCCACATGCCTGCGGTGTCCTAGGCTATCCAGATCCCGGATGCATTTTTGTATCGAGCGTCCAGTAAACCGCTTTTTACAGCGTGACTGTAATGTAATTTGTATATAAATGTTAGCTATAATACCCCAATTACGTTCGCTCGCTACGGGGGCGCAATGAACCAAAGCTAACCCAAAATATGAAAAGCTTTAGCATTTATATTATAGTCGCGCTATAAAAAGTCGGGATCTCGTACGCTCAATACAAATAAGCATCCCGAATCAACTCCGGGTTGCAGACGAGACGCACAGCTCTCTTCTGAATGGAATCCAGCAGCTTTAGGGTGTGTTTTGATGCGGCACCCCAAATGTGTGAGCAATATTCTAAGTTTTATCTTTTTCTCCACTTCAGTGCACAGCTCTTTGGAAAATAGAGTCGTTTCGGCTCTGGCTCCAGGGAGTAAACAGAACAATTGCCAGTTTAGTGGTCCTAACGAAGCTGCAAAACCTAAAAAAAAAGTTGAAAACGGTCCACGTTTCGAGGAATAAATTTGCCCCCGTTGTCAAGACCGAACAAATCTAAAAATGAAAATGGTTAGTAAATGCAAATAACAGTAAAAAGCAAAGCGTGCATATTGTCAAGTTTTGAATTGACTGACAAGATGACAATAATAATGTCATATCGTTTAATTACTGGTTACTGGTCTTATGGGTTAATGTGATATTGAGGTGTTATTAGGTAAATAATTGATTCGGGTTGGTGAAAGTATTCTGAGGCACGCCCGAGTTAATGGTGAATGTGTATGAGATGTGTCCATCAACTGTTGACAATATTGATCTCTCAATTGAGAACAAATTTTCTCTGTTTATTCAGAACCTCAAATCTGCATTCCTGGAGTCATTCCCTGAAAGGACATACAAAGTAAAAAGGGATGATCCTCATAAAGTTTTATGGTTTACAGACACATTGCGTCAGATGAGAGAAACACTACGCTTTTTGCAGGATTTTTATAACAAGCATCAGACTCCAAGAAATAAGGAGGAGCTTAAAAATTTTAAAAAAATATATAACCAAGCTTTAAAACAGGCAAAAAAAGATGCAAATGATAACCTTATTGCGACCTCAAAGAATCCGGTGAAGAGTATGTGGTCTATCATAAATAGTCAAAGAGGGCTTTCGGTAAACAGCAGACAGGAACCGGACATCCCACCTGAACAATTCAATGAATATTTTAGTACTATTGCTACAAATATAGTTGATGGTATTTCCCAAACAAACCGAGATCCTCTGGGATACCTGAATGGGCCTGTTCCGTCTGTGAGCTTTTCTTTCCAGCAAGTTACTGAACAGCAAATATTAAAAATAATTCAAAACCTAAAAAACAAAAACAGCACTGATATTTTTGGTTTCTCTGTTAAAGTTGTCAAACATATTAAGGGCCTAATAGCTAAGCCACTCACCAACCTCATAAACCAGTGTTTCTCGTCAGGTATTTTCCCAGCAGTGCTTAAGAGGGCAATAATCAGTCCAATCTTTAAAAAGGGGGAGAAAACTGAAGTAGCCAACTACCGCCCTATTTCCCTACTTCCAATTTTGTCTTAGGTGATGGAGAAGTGCATGGTGGATCAAATTTTATTCTTTTTTGAGACTAATGCACTTTTCTCAAATTGTCAGTTTGGTTTTCGCTCTGGTAGAGGCACAGCCATGGCAGTTCTGGACCTCATCTGTACCATCCTGGATGATTTTGAGGATGGG
The DNA here is from genome assembly GCA_016904865.1 of Pissodes strobi. Taxonomy (NCBI): domain Eukaryota; kingdom Metazoa; phylum Arthropoda; class Insecta; order Coleoptera; family Curculionidae; genus Pissodes; species Pissodes strobi. The sequence continues at coordinate 26,657 of JAEQML010058568.1, read as the reverse complement.
AACTACAGTATAGCACAATTCTTTGACCTCAGTAAGGCTTTTGACTGTGTCCCACATGAAATCCTACTTAAAAAGCTTGCATACTACAAATCCTCAGAAGCTAGCATTGCCTTGCTTAGATCATACCTGGAGAAACGACCCCAAATGGTTAGAGTGGGTAGTAGACTGTCTGGAGAAAGGGTTTTGAATCTTGGTGTTCCTCAGGGCTCCATCCTGGGTCCGTTTCTTTTCCTGGTGTATGTGAATGATTTGCCTATGTGTAATTCCATAGCTAAATTTGGCCAATATGCGGATGATACATATACCGGGAGCCGCAGCCGGAGCCAGGTTGTAGCGGAGGAGTTAGCAGGCATGGCACAGTCGGAAGCCAGGCTGTGGTTTGATACAAACAAGTTATCACTCAACATAGATAAGACCCAAAAAATGCTGTTTTCCCTAAGAAACTGCGAGGGCATGAATGCCGAGGACAGCGTCAAGTTTCTGGGAGTCCATCTGGACCCAAAACTTAGCTGGGATGTTCATGTTGAGTCCGTTTGCAAGAGACTCCGAAGCACTGTGTTTTTGTTGAGAAGCTTGGCAGGATGTGTTTCTCTGGATACCCTTCTGACATCTTATCATGCGCTGTTCCATTCCACCATCTGCTACAGCCTATTGGCTTGGGGTAGGGCTGCCTCTGCAACTAGGGTGTTTGCCTTGCAGAGGAGGGCCATAAGAATCGTTGCTGGGTTGGGTTACAGAGAGGACTGTAGGCGGGCATTTCGCGAGTTCCGGATTTTGACTCTTCCGTCTACTTATATCTATGAGTGCCTCATGTATGTCAGGAGTAATATAGAACTCTTTGAAAGCCACCATGATATCCACGATTACCCCACTCGCCATGGAAGTGACTTAAGGGTTGCCCGCTGCCGTCTCTCAAAATCGCAGTCAAGGCCAGAGTTTATTGCGGTGAAATTCTTTAATAAACTACCGGTAATTGCTAGAGAGCTCCCACTTAATTCCTTTAAATGCACGGTTGGGAGAATTCTGCTGAGGAACGCATTTTATTCAGAACAAGAATTCTTTGAGTGTGGTCCAGAGTCGTTTTTAAATGTCTAATTTTAATGTGTTAGTGTCAGTTATTCTTAATTCAATTTTAAACTCTATTTTAACATACATATGTCTGTCCTACATCTTTTTAACATTTTGACCGTCCATTATGTTTTGTAATATCTGTCCATTTTGCTGTGATACATTTAAGTACTGTCTTTTGTTTTTACCTAGCTTTAAGAATTTATATACTTATTTTTGACTTATGTAAAAATTACCTTGTAATTTATGAACATGAATAAATTGTCTAAATTGTCTAAACTGCGACGTGCCGAAGGACGGCAGTTTGTTGAGCAATCTGTTATGCCAAACTCTGTCGAATGTCCTCGAAATATCCAACGCAATCGCTCGAGGTTCTCCGTAGTCCTCAATTGTCCTACTTCATATATGAGTAACATAGGCGAATATATATCATGTCGATCTCTCTTTGTGAAACTCGTATTGGTTATCACTAATTAATCTGTTGGTCTCGAGGTACCTGAGTAGTTGCTGATTGACTGCACGTTCCATGACTTTGGAGATTATTGAAAGCAAGACAATTGGGCGATATTTTGAAGGCGTGGTTTTCTTCCTTTTTTGGAACAGGTTTCACTCAAGCGACTTTTCAAGAAGATGGGTAAATCCCTTTTTGGTAAGACAGAGGAAAAAGTCCGGAAAAAATGGGTGTTAGTTCGTTGGTGCAGTTCTTTAACACGATGGCAGGTATTCCGTCCAGTCCTGATGTCTTTTGCGTATCTAGTTCTTTGAGGATTTTACGAATATCATGGTGATGAAACTTAACTTCTGCCATGGTTGTGTTGATGTTCGATATGGTGGGGAGAGCCTTGTCTTGGGGAACGTTTAAGGTAGAGTGCGAAGATTTTGGCGAGCATGTTTGCTTTTTCCTTGGATGTAGTCGCAGTGGTGCCACGTTCGTCTATCAAAGGTGGGAGAAACGTTGTTGTAAAGTTACTACTTACTGCTACTGCTTTTGCTACCAACCAGAAATTCCTGGGACCACTGGGGCATAGCAGAAGTTTATTCCTGATCCTTTGATTGTGTTTGTCCATCACACATTTGCATTCGTTTCTCGCTTCGGCAAAATAATTGCAGTTTCACCGGTCTTGTTGTATTTGGGTATTCCTACTAACATTATCGTTTGCTGATGATCTCTTTAAATTTTATTTTGCTTTCATCCAATTGATTCTTTCCATGCGTACTTTTCGGTATCTTCTGTTCCATGTTCCATTATTTCAAGAAATTTAATACTTCTTGGGTCATGCATGTTGTACGACACGTTGTTTTTCTTTTGCTGTTTCCTTATCTTGCGGTTTTAAATCGTATATTCGGAAAATTTGACACGAGTATCCTAATTTTAAATTGCATAACGACGCTATAATAAGTTGAACAAATGGAACGTTCAGTCTCAAGTGAACCTGAACAAACGTTATTGTACCAAGCCAATTATCGACACGACTGCGGTTTAAAGCTTCATTCCCTAATTATACATTATCGGCATCTATATAATAAACAAAAAATATTTTAGAACGGTTTTTTTACATAAAAATAATCAACATAGGAGTCCGCAGTTGTGAAAACATAAGTTGCATTTTGGTAAAAACTGAAATCCGGGAATAATAAGATGTTGAAACTCACCGTTTTTTAAGAGGTAAAACAACAAACGGGCTAATCTTGGACAGGCCTATGTAAGGGATAAAACTCTCTAATTCAGCTTATCGGTCGTAATTTTAATTTTTCAATTTTCATGCAAAATGTGAGCTAATTGCTGTAGTGTTAATTAATAATAGGGACGTTTACCTTACTGCCCGCAGACCTATTTTCAAAAATTGTAAATATTGTATGGTATTTATTTATGTCATAATATGACAGTAATTATTTTGAACATTAAATGAATATTTTAAGTAAGTGCTTGATAACCTTCAGTAAATCTCAGATCTATATTTAAGGCTTCTTGTGTAATATTATATATCAAGTCTGCTCATACCAATTAATCGGACGGCAAGGATCAGATCGGAATCATATCAATCAAAAACTTCTCAGGAAGGTACGAATAACAATAATTATTTCTAACTCTAAACGAATATTTTAAGTAAGCGCTGGTGATATATCACTTAGCGTCACACGAATTAAAATGTCAGAGATATACTAATCGTTAGTGCACACAATTATTTGACAATATATGAAATAAAAATTGCGGATCATGCATTTGTTTTTTAAATATTTGTGTTCAATGTTGGTGTTATTTTTCGTCGCGCCGCGGCAGATTTTGTTGTTCGCGTAGGAATTTGTCCTTGCTAATAGGCGTTTTAAGATCCTTTACAAACGTAGCCGACTATATTAAAATCGGCCTCTCCTATTGGTCGATCCGCATGGCCCTCCGCTCGCTTCGCTCGCTATGGGGGCTCAAGAAAAGAAAACTAACCAGGTGCTAACCCAATCTAACCCAAGACATACCCAAAATCAAGAAAAAAAGCTGTTTAGAAACATAATCTTAAAAAAAAATGAAAAAAAGCAACGGGGTTCGAACCCGTGTTTTCCAGGTGACACCCAACAATCTAAACCTCTACACCACGAGAGCTCTTGCGATAAATTGATTGCATCACGAAGACATATTGTAATACGAGATGGATCGACCAATAGGAGAGGCCGATTTTGATATAGTCGGCTACGCCTGTAAAGGATCTTTAAATGCTGCTAATAGCGTCTACCAACACCAATTTTGAGCCTTCACGCATGCGTACGTGCTAATTCAGGTATTATTCAGTTGTTTTTCTTTTTGGACAGTGCCTTGGGTTAGTTTTGTTTGGTTGCGCCCTCGAATCGAGCGAAGGGCCATGCGTGAAGTGAAATATTAGTCCAATGGTCGAAAATTTGCTGTAGGAAGACGCTTGTCTAAAAACAAATGAAGCCAAGTGAAAACATAAGCAAGCACGATTTTTCGCGTTATTGCCAACATGTCAACAGTAATATCTCGATAGCGGAGATGTCATATCGAAAAGACCGTTGATTTGAAACAAAAAATTGATTTTCCAAATTTTGTATGAGACAAATTTTCGTTTACAATCTAAAAAGACCTTGAGAGCTTTAGCTCTATGGGTCTATTCTTCGAAATAATGAAGAGACAAGTGCGCGCAGCGCCTTTGTTTGTGCGCTTATTTCGTTACTTTGGTTAATTTAGGGTTAGTCTGGGTTAGTTTTGGTTTGCTTGGGTTGGCTTTGGTTAGTTTGGGTTAGTCTGGGTTGGTTTTGATTACTTTAGGTAAGTGTTGGTTAGTTAGGATTGGTTTTGCTTATAGTTTGAGGTAGTGAAGAGAAAAGTGCGCGCGCTTGTTTGCGCGCTTTTTTCCTTACTTTGGTTAATTTAGGGTTATTCTGGGTTAGTTTTGATTTGTTTGCGTTGGCTTTGGTTAACTTGGGTTCGTCTGGGTTGGTTTTGGTTACCTTGGGTTAGTCTTGGTTAGTTTTGCTTAGTTTGAGATAGTGAAAAGCGCAAGATAGTGTTTGCGCACTTCTTTACTTTGGTTAATTTAGGATTAGCCTGGGTTAGTTTTGATTTGGTTGAGTTGGCTTTGGGTTAGTGTTGATTAGTTTGGGTTAGTTTTGGTTAGTCTAGGTTGGTTTTGCTTAATTACAGATAGTAAAGAAGCGCGCGTAGCGCGCTTGTTTGCGCCCTTATTTCCTTACTTTGGTTAATTTAGGGGTAGTGTGGGTTGATTTTGGTTTGTTTGCATTGGCTTTGGTTAGTTTGGGAGAGTCTAAGTTGGTTTTGGTTACTTTGGGTTAGTATTGGTTAGTCTGGGTTATTTTTGCTTAGTTTGAGATAGTGAAGAGACAAGACGCGCGCTTGTTTGCGCCCTTATTTCCTTACATTGTTTAATTTAGGGTTATAGTCTGGGTTAGTTTTGGTTAGGCTGGGTTGGGTTTGGTTACTTTGGGTTAGTGTTGGTTAGTTTTGGTTAGTGTGGGTTGGGTTTGCTTAGTTTGAGATGGTAAAGAGACAAGCGTGCGTAGGTCGCTTGTTTGCGCGCTTATTTCCTTACTTTGGTTAATTTAGGGTTAGTCTGGGTGAGTTTTGGTTTGTTTGGGTTGGCTGTGGTTAGTTTTGTTTACTTTTGGTTAGTGTTGGTTAGTTAAGGTTAGCTGTGGTTTGGCAAGCTGCTATTCTACTTTTTGAAACAACAGGTGGGATTCATATAGTTCATATAGAAGTTTCATATATTTTAGGTTAGAAATGTTACTTTTTTTTAATAAAAAAGATCCTCCGTCCGCACTTTTTTCTAAGAATCACTCTCTCTAACATAGAAAATGTTCTTATTTTTACCAAAAACTTCTTAATTTATGTGACGCTAAAGTGTTATGGACCCTAAGCGCTAAATATCCTTTAGTAAATCTGAAATATGTATTCCAAGAGTTTCGTGTTATATTATCATATCAAATATCATATCAACTAATCGAACTGTAAGGATCAAATCAAAATATCAGTCAAAAATTTATCAGGAAATTACGAAATCAGTCTTCATTTTATTGACAAACTTTATGTATATTTCAAAATTTTGTTTTCCTTTCAGGTTTTTTAAATCTTATCTTCCCGCTGGCCGAAACATACTATATGTAACGAGATAACCCTTTAAATGTATATATCTCTATTATTTTTGGAATAAAAAAATATTGCGAACAAAAGTTATATGATTTCATCTGCTTTTACACATGTTTTTGGTTTAATTCGTGCACGGCATTGCTGTTTGAAGTTTGATTTACTGATTCATCTTTTTTTTCTGCAATGGTACCATCGGTACCAGCTATAATTAACACTTACCAGCTATAAAATTACTACAAAAACAGGATCGCTAGTAAATATCACAACACAAAGAAAGGAAGAAAGGGAACTTAATATATTACTTTATTTTCAAGAAAATCTAAGAAAATCTCTCAGGGACTGTATACGAAATATGAGTTTTGGAACAATTGAGAGATCTTTAAATCAATACGAGTACCACGGTTTTAAAATTAGGCCAATTCAGCAATTAAACGACAAGCAAAAAAAAAGAAAAATACATGAATTAGTTCAAATTATAACAGGAAATCTTAATTAGGATCCAATTTAATTCAATAAAATTTTGTAGAGCGGTGAGAGGATATTAAGACTGCCGGTATTTATAATATAAAAAACTGCCACATTCGTTTCGAGGAAAATCCACAGGCTGTTGAGCCAATTGCTTTTCAAAGACGATCCTCAATATAACTTTGTTGTGACATTTTGAGGCATAAGGTCCGATTTTATTTTATTTGGAACTTTTGGAAAATAAAATTGAACTCTTTATCCATGAACTACTACTTCAAACTCGGCAAAGTATAATTTGGTAACAAGAAGGAGCACCTCCCCATAACATTCTGATAGTAAGAGACTTTCATAATAATTATCAAGTGTGGATGGGTAGATAGAGCAATAAACTGGCCCGCGAACTCCCCCAGATAATACCCATGGATACCTTCTTTTGGGGCTATACATTTTACAGAGAAAGAAGTAACAATACCGAAGAAATTCGGAGAAAAAATGTCGGAAAATAAGAAATTAAAATGAAAATGAGAACGAAGCAATTATAAATACACTAGAATGCGAGAAATGAATATACGACAAATGTGACGAGGCTAATGGGGAAAATTCTATTTTTTTCTTGTTTATGGTTGATTATAAGCTTTAAGTATCAATCATGTTATTTCCAAATTTAGTAAACAAGTTTAAAAAACTATATATTATACCTCATTTTGTAAAAGATTAGCAGAAAATATAGATGAGTCAATAATTCAGATTTCACACATTTATGTCATGAAAAATATACATTTCTCTGCATGTAGGAGCAGATGCCTAAATAGGTAAGCAGATCGAAAAATCGTAGTATTTCGTAGTTCTAAAACAGACAATATTTGGAAAACCGTTAAGTTTTGATACATATTATATTATACAATAAATGCAAGGATTTAATAGAAAATTCAAAATAATTAAAAAAATGTGGTATATTACATTTAACAAAACATAGTTGGCATGAGCTATGCTGTTTTTAAACACCATGTATATATTAAAACCAAGGCATGTATGGAATATTTTTCTCTAATGTCAAAAACAATAGAGATATTACCATTTAACAAGTTATCTGGATCTTCCTGTACCGTGTTCGTCTAAGAAATTAAATTGACTGATGAAACCGGATTTGGATGTGAACATAGAGTTTTATGTTCTACGTGGATATTTCGAGATCTCGAATTACCAAGAATATTTTAATTAAGAGATGGGGAAACACAGTAGTATAATGTCAAATGTGCTTGGATTAATACCAAAATTGTTGAACATTATAAAAGTTTAATTAATGATTTCCCATAATACTTTGTCCAATAACTATAATTTTAATGTCGGTAATTTACATATAATTTTGATTAACACAATCTGAGATGCCAAGTAAAGTTGCTCATCCACCGTTTCGTTTCTTCGTGGATATATCAAGAATTCAAATGTTAATATCCAGAGAATATTTGAATGTAAGATATTAAACACAGATTGAAGCGTTTCCAGTGGCATACTCTCATTCTGCAAACTATTTATTAGTTCAAACTCATATGGGTAGCTTAGCACTTTCAAGGTATTTAGATACTATAGCACAGCTTACCAAACAATCAGCTATAAAAGGTTTAACGCGCTCCGCGTTATCATTCTTTCTCAAGCGGCAATCCGTTACGTTACTCTCTAAAAACACAAATATTACTACTAAAACAATTAATTTGTTTAAGGTAACTTGTAACATAAACTTCATTTTAGGATAAACAATATCATAGTAAGAAGTATTACATTCAAAACTACTTACATTCTAGTAAAAACAGCTATGCTTACATTAATGAAAAAATATTTCTAGGCTACAAAAGTACATCATTTTTAAGGTGCTTGTCAAAAAAACTTACCTAATGGCATCTTTGGGAAATTTAAAAATTGTTATTTTCTTGTTAGATTTATATCTTTTCGCACCGCAGCTTTTAGCGGCACAAACGTGTCCACCTCACGGTTTATCCATTTCTATTATATATAAGCACAGATATTATAAAATAAGTAGTTTGTTCAAGAACGTATGTAGACTGGTAATTACTGTAACTAGAAAATATACATACCTAAACCATTCTGTGTTCGCATTAATTGCGGAAATTTTAAAACATCAGGGAAAGTGTTTATTTTGGTGTCAAAAATAAAATCCTAAAGAGGGCAAAAATATTATTTTCCGCCGACGGCGTTAAATCGGAAAAATATCTATTATCAAAAAGGAATACAATACATTTATCAATGATTTATGTTCTATACATTTTGGAAAATTTGGAAATTTTTATTACCACCTTCAAAAAGTGCATTTATTAAAACGTATTCGTTTTGTTACTTGCCTTTTTTTTAATCGGCTCTTCTTTCTATTTTGCATTCATTTAATTAATATTGTCAATATTTTCAGCACTCCCATGGATCAAAAATTCATAGTCCTTGACAAAGATGCAACCGGGAGACATTGAAAATAATGAATAAAAACGAAAAAATGTGATTTGTGCTGTAGTTCAAATAGTTTTTAAAGGCAGAGTTTAAAAAAGTAAAAAAACAAACACGAGTGTTTATAAATTATTTAATATTTAAAGAGATGCATTTTTAACATTAATATTAAACATTATCATAATTAAAAATTATAAATAAAAAAGGTGCGAATATGAAAACGTAAAAAATTACCCTCCACTAATACATAATTGGCCATAACGTTACTGTAACATTTTTAACCAGCTCCGATTCGATCTAGCCCGTTTTGGTGCTTTTGGTTATTTTTACTTAGTTTGGTTAGTCGTTCAATCAACTTTTGGTTAGTTTCAGTTAGTTCCAATTTATTTTAGTCATTTGAACCTGACCCCGATAAGTAATAATCAAATTTAATCTTTTTGGTTAATCGTATTAACTTAGTTTAATTTTTGTAACCTATTCCGATACGTTTTAGCCCGTTTTGATGCTTTTGGACACTTTTGATTAGTTTTGATTAGTCATTCAATCAGCTTTCGTTTAGTTTGAGTTAAGTTTTTTTTTTCAATCAATTCTGATACGTTTTAGCGCCTTTTGTTGATTTTAGTTACTTTTGGTTAGTCACTCAAGAAACTTTCGGTTAGTTTCTGTTAATTCCAATTTATTTTAGTCATTTGAACTGGTTCTGATATGTTGTAACTAATTTTATGTTTTTGGTCCATTTTCGTTAGTCGCCAAATTCGGTTCATTTGGGTCAGTTTCAACTGACTTTAATATTTTTAATTTATTCCGATAAGTTTTAACCCATTTTTATGATTTTAGTTATTTTTGACTAATCATTCAATCAACTTTCGATTACTTTTAGTTAGTTCCAATTTATTTTAACCGGTTCCGATACGTTATAACCAATTTAAATGTTTTAGTAACTTTTAGTTAGTCACGAAAATTCGGTTAATTTGGGTTAGTTTCAACTTATGTTAACATTTTTATCTGTTCCGATACCGTTTAGCACTTTTTGCAGCTTTTGGATCCTTTTGGTTATCAAATCGATGGATTTAGCTGATACTTGATGGAAATTCCTTGCAAACGAAGTTTTAAAAATTTCCACAATTTATTTTTATGAACCGTGACACGTGTTTCGGCACACGGTGCCTTTCTCAAACGGATTAAGATTATGCTAAGAGTAAAATATCCTAAGTAGGTACAGAGGAGACCGACATATAATAAAAAAGAAAAAAGGGGGTATGGAAATTCCAAGTAATATTGGGTACATTTTTTAAAGTTATTATGAATATAAATTCAACAGTGGGGAATTACTAGTTTCTTATTGTTCATTCAATAAAAAACCTGACTTTTTCTTTTTGTTAATTTCCATGCATTCCAACTAATTTAATTTTTTGGATTTGTTCTCTATATGTAATATTTTAAAATCTTTGGAAAATGTGTGCTTTTCGGAATTTAAATGTAAGGCATAATGTGAGTTACTATTGCTTTTTTGGTAACTAGATTCATGTTCTTTAATTCTTGTTTTGAAAGATCTACCAGTTTGTCCTATGTATATTTTTGGGCAAGAACCACACTCTAGTAAATATACTCCTGGAAAGTTTTTTGAATTTGATTTGTTATTTTTAATGATTTTACCTAAATTATTGTTGGTTCTAAAAGCAGTTTTTATGTTATTTTTGGAAAGCCTTTTGGAAATTCGATTGGAAATCGTGCCTGTATATGTGATAGACTTAAATCTTAGGTGAGGTGTATTATTGATTGTTGGATAGACTAGGTTTATTGCCATTTTATATTGTTTTTTCTTAATTAAATTATCTATTATACTAGCATTATATCCGTTATTGACTGCAACCTGTTTAATAATATTCAGTTCCTTTTCATAATTTTCTTCTGATAATGGAACATTTAAAAGTCTATGTATAAATGAATTAAAAGCTGCCATTCTATGGGAATATGGATGATTAGATTTATTATGAATAACTGTATCTGTGTGTGAGGGTTTATGGAAAATTGAGAATTCATGAATATCATTTCTGTTGGTGATGGTTAAATCTAGAAAGTTGATGGATTTATTATGCTCTAATTCGACAGTGAATTTAAATTCTTGGGTGTAGGTTATTGATAAATGAAAGAAATTGATCTACTTGTCTATCAGTGCCTGAAAAGCATGTTATGATATCATCTACATATCGATGCCAATATAGGAATTTTTTGCTTAATTGATGGTTAAATATTTGTTTTTCTAGATTATCCATGAAGATTTCAGCCAATAACGGACTTAGAGGATTTCCCATTGTTAAACCCTCATCGGAAACATAATAATTATTGTTAAATTCGAAATAGTTTTGATCCAAGCAAACAGAAAGAGAATCTAAGATATCTTGTTTTATGATTGAATTAACTTTATTTTTTGTTAAGAGTGTGTCGATCAAATCTATAACTTCATTAGGTGGAACACTGGGGAACAAATTCTTTACGTCAAAAGATAATAGTTTGGCATATTTCGGAATTTTTAGATGATTAATTTTACTAATAAGTTCGTATGAATTTGAAATGCTAAATTCGGGAGAAAACTTACAATATTGTGATAAGATATTTATTAATTTTTTAGAAAGCTACTTATTAAAACCAAAACTTCCACTCAAAACATATGGTTTCTTAGTGAATGTGTTAAGTTCGGAGTATTTCCTAAGTACATGCAACTCAAAACAAACAACACCTCTATATCAGCACAACGTGGACAACAGTTTGGCTTGAAGAAATGGCTCAAATCAGACATGAAAATCCAATACAACAACAGAGACACATTTAACGTTTACCTCAAATTGATCCATGGAGAACTATGCCGCCGATTACATCCAATAGAATTCGACGTATACGACAAAGATGTTAGAGAAAAAGTTCAAAGAATAATTGACTGTAAGTACCGTGTTCAAATAAATAAACTTTCTAAACTTATCAACACACAGACTGTTAGCTTTGTAACCAATACTAACTTTAGTGAACACAGGTTTTTTGACCGTTTTGTAAATTTAACTAATGTAAGTTTCTCTAGACAGGAAATTAATATCCTAAATAAAGGATATAAATACAACTTTTTTCCTAAAGATAACCAACAACTAAGAGAATATCTCGGCGTTGAATGTGAACTTGCCTATAATGATGTTGACCCCTCAGAAAAACATTTAATTTCACAAATTATTAAAAAACATCCATTAGATACGCCTTCAACCCATAGCTCTAGAGACACTAACATTATTAAATCAATTAAAAATAAAAGTAAAGAAAATAATATTATTTTTACAAAAGCGGATAAGGGAAATTCTATAGTAGCAATACCTAAAAACCAATATCTAAATAAGACTTTAGAATTCTTAAATTCAAACAATGTCCAAGAAGTAAATTTTGATCCAACAAACCATTACCAAAAATTAATTAAAAATCTTGTGAAAGAAGTATCAATTTTTAATGATTTTGAAAAATGTAATTTAACTGTCATGAATCCTCAGGCACCTATCCTATATTCGTTAATAAAATTACATAAAGAAGGTTATCCTATAAGACCAGTAGTTTCTTTCATTAACGCTCCGTCAACAAAGCTTTCTAAAAAATTAATAAATATCTTATCACAATATTGTAAGTTTTCTCCCGAATTTAGCATTTCAAATTCATACGAACTTATTAGTAACATTAAACATCTAAAAATTCCGAAAAATTCCAAACTATTATCTTTTGACGTAAAGAATTTGTTCCCCAGTGTTCCACCTAATGAAGTTATAGATTTGATCGACACACTCTTAACAACAAATAAAGTTAATTCAATCATAAAACAAGATATCTTAGATTCTCTTTCTGTTTGCTTGGATCAAAACTATTTTGAATTTAACAATAATTATTATGTTTCCGATGAGGGTTTACCAATGGGAAATCCTCTAAGTCCGTTATTGGCTGAAATCTTCATGGATAATCTAGAAAAACAAATATTTAACCATCAATTAAGCAAAAAATTCCTATATTGGCATCGATATGTAGATGATATAACATGCTTTTCAGGCACTGATAGACAAGTAGATCAATTTCTTTCATTTTCAATAACCTACACCCAAGAATTAAATTCACTGTCGAATTAGAGCATAATAAATCCATCAATTTTCTAGATTTAACCATCACCAACAGAAATGATATTCATGAATTCTCAATTTTTCCATAAACCCTCACACACAGATACAGTTATTCATAATAAATCTAATCATCCATATTCCCATAAAATGGCAGCTTTTAATTCATTTATACATAGACTTTTAAATGTTCCATTATCAGAAGAAAATCAATAACGGATATAATGCTAGTATAACAGATAATTTAATTAAGAAAAAACAATATCAAATGGCAATAAACCTAGTCTATCCAACAATCAATAATACACCTCACCTAAGATTTAAGTCTATCACATATACAGGCACGATTTCCAATCGAATTTCCAAAAGGCTTTCCAAAAATAACATTAAAAATGCTTTTAGAACCAACAATAATTTAGGTAAACTCATTCAAAATAACAAATCAAATTCAAACAAACTTTCCAAATCAGGAGTATATTTACTAGAGTGTGGTTCTTGCCCAAAAATATACATAGGACAAACTGGTAGATCTTTCAAAACAAGAATTAAAGAACATGAATCTAGTTACCAAAAAAGCAATAGTAACTCACATTATGCCTTACATTTAAATTTCGAAAAGCACACATTTTCCAAAGATTTTAATATATTACATATAGAGAACAAATCCAAAAAATTTAATTATTTGAAAAGCATGGAAATTAACAAAAAGAAAAAGTCAGGTTTATTATTGAATGAACAATTAGAAACTAGTAATTCCCCACTGTTGAATTTATATTCATAATAACTTAAAAAAAAGTACCCAATATTACTTGGAATTTCCATACCCCCTTTTTTATTTTTTATTATATGTCGGTCTCCTCTGTACCTACTTAGGATATTTTACTCTTAGCATAATCTTAATCCGTTTGAGAAAGGCACCGTGTGCCGAAACACGTGTCACGGTTCATAAAAATAAATTGTGGAAATTTTTAAAACTTCGTTGTTTTCCTTTCAAAAGTTTCCTTTTGGTTAGTCGTTCAATCAACTTTCGGTTAATTTCAGTTAGTTTTAATTTATTTTAGTCATTTGAACCGGTTCCGATTATAACCAATTTTAATGTTTTTGGTTAGTCGCCAAAATTCGGTTAATTTTCAGTTAGTTTCAACTTACTTTAATATGTTTAATTTGTTCCGATATGTTTTAGTGCTTTTAGTTATTTTTGGTTAGTTTTGGTTAGTCATTCGATCAACTTTGGGTCACTTTCAGTTAGTTCCAATTTATTTTAGTTATTTGAATCGGTTCCGATACGTAATAACCAATTTAAATGTTATTGTTTAATTTTAGTTAGTCGCCAACATTCGGTTAATTTGGGCGAGTTACATCTTATTTTATTGTTTTTTATCTGTTCGGAGAGGTGTCAGCCCTTTTTAGCACTTGGATATTTTTGGTTGGCCGTTCAATCAACCTTCGGTAAATTTCAGTTAGTTTTAATATATTTAAGTCATTTGAAATGATTCCGATTTAATGTTTTTGGTCAGTTTTGGTTAGTCGCCAAAATTCGTTTAATTTGGGTTAGCTTTAACCTACTTTGATATTTTCAATCTGCTTCGTTACGTTTAAGGCCATTTTGATGCCTTTAGTTACCTTTGATTAGTAACTCAATTGACTTTCGGTCACTCTCAGTTAGGTCCAATTTATTTTAGTCATTTGGACCGGTTCCGATACGTTATAAACAATTTAAATGTTTTTTGGTTAATTTTAGTTAGTCGCCAAAATTCGGTTAATTTGAATTAGTTTCAAATTGCTTTGATATTTTTAATGTGTTCCGACACGCTTCAGCCCTTTTTGGTACTTTTGGTTAGTTTTGGTTAGTCATTCAATCAACTTTCGGGTACTTTCAGTAAGTTCCAATTTATTTTAGTCATTTGAAGCGATTGCCATACGTTCTAACCAATTTTAATGTTTTTGGTTAGTCGCCAAAAGTCGGTAAATTTGGGTTAGTTTCAACTCACTTTAATATTTTTAATCTGTTCCGATACGTCTTAGCCCTTTTCGGTGCTTTTGGTTAGTTTTGGTTAGTCGTTAAATCGACTTCTGGTAAATTTCAGTTAGTTTTAAAACGTATATTGTTTGAACCGGTATCCATACGTTAGTCATTCAATCAACTTTCGGTTACTTTCAGTTAGTTCCGTTCCAATTTATTTTATCATTTGAACCGGTTCCGATACGTTATGAGCAATTTAAATGTTTTTGGTTAGTTTTGGTTAGTCGCCAAAACTCGGTTCGTTTTGTTTAGTTTTAACTTACTTTAATTTTTGAAACCTGTTCCGATACGTTTTAGCCCGTTTTGGTGCTTTTGTTTAGTTTTGTTTGTCGTCCAATCAACTTTCGGTTAGTTTCAGTTTAATTAATGTTTTTGGTTAGTTTCGGTTAGTTGCCAAAATTCGGTTCGATTTGGTTAGTTTTAACTTACTTTAATTTTTGATACCTGTTCCGATACGTTTTAGCCCAACTTTCAGTTAGTTTCAGTTAGTATTAAATTATTTTAGTCATTTGAACAGATTCCGATACGTTATAATCAAATTAATTTTAAATAAACAAACTAACACCATGTCTCATTACGTCATGTGAAAAAATGTAGCAGGCACTTTTTCACGATTTGAGGCACTCTAGTAGGATAACAGAAACATTTTCGATGTTCAAGCCAAAAATAAAGCTAAGCATTTCGTACAGCCGTAGCCCACATCACATCTTCGTTGAACAAAGCTTTCGTTCTTAGTAGGGTGTAGATTAAAACTAATTTTGACTTTGCCTCCCACTTCGGTGTCACAAGCTGAATTTTTGAGGGATGAAAGTACATGATAAGGTAACCCTTATTCCGGAGGTAATACAAAATTAGACTGTGCAAAAGGTCACTATCATCAAAAATCGAGATATTGATACCACCGTTTAGAGAAAAACATAGTTATTTTTTGGTCCAAAGCACAAAAAGGTCTTTGTAGGGAGTATTTTTTTTATAATTATTTTAATGAAATCATTTCCATTAGCCCTTATGGCCGAAAATAATTTTAAACGTAAATATATCGGTTTCAGCAAAAAAAATTTGGTTAACAGGTGGTCTTTTTTAAATATAACATTCATTTGACAAAAAAGTAAGGCCTAAATGAGAAAATACCATTCTTTATAAAAGTTTCGCCTATGTCTTGACCAGGTAATATAGCAAATCCCATATTTTTTGCTTGTAAACTAACAATGCTATAATAATAAATAATGAGAGACCTCATGGGTTTACTCCGCGCGGCGCCATAAATTTATTTTAATTAATTTGTATTCTAAAACTTCTTGTTAGGTGTCAATTTGCAATCTGCCATATTGTATATCTGTTTTTATCAAAGAATTAATAAGTTTATGTGATACATATTATATAGTACCTATCTAGTAAATTTGGAAGAAATATAGAAATTGTTTACGTTTTTATTATATAGGTATACATACATCTGTTTCAGGTGAATATATCTGGGTAAGTTGTAAGTTTTTGTTTGAGACCAAAAATAGGGATGATGCTAAACGTCGCCAAGGCAATATGCTTGTTGATGCAACAAACAGGGTGCCTGGAAATTAGAGGTCATGACTGATACCAAAGACAATACTAGTATTGTCTTTGCTGATACTTACGCCGCATTCGTTTTAATATTTCTAAAGGGTGAATAGAACTAAAGGATCAGCTCAGATCATTGTTTAAAACGAACGCACACAAGAAAGAAGTACGTTATAAGTAGTATTTGACTCAGGACCAAAGATTATTAAATTGTTAATTTTCCTTGTTTAGAAAACTTGTACTAATCTTGAAAATCATTTAAATAATACAAACAACAACAAGAATTTTGAACTACAGTATTGACACTAGTGACAGCTGCCTCGAAATTGTGCTGAGTAATCCTAAAAATAACCAGGGTCTTTGCGGGTGCAGAGGGGTATCGATTTGAGTAGATCTGTTCAGTTCACTTGGCTAAAACGAACGCAAATGATCTGAATGGTTCACCTCCGGGCTACCCAAAATGGTAAAGAATACCATATAAGTCTTGCGGTACTTTTTCTCTTCGCTTCAATATTTCTTTTACATGAATAACTAATATAGCATAGCTTGTGCCAAATTACTTCGTCGTATTTATTACTAATTTTAGCATCTGAAATGACTTTTTGTATTGTTTCAATAATAATATCAATACTACATCGAATCTTGTTTGCCACAAGAAAAATAGAGAAAGTTCTTTCTGTCGCCCTAATTAACTTGCCTTTATTATCATTGCATATAATGACTTCGGTCTATTTCGAACATAAAAGAGACAAGAGGCTCAATTTCGCTTTCTGAAGTTGAATCCGTTGGGCTGTCCATTCTAATTTGATTTCTGTTAAAAAAAAATGCAATATTGTATAAATAAATAGGTACCCTTCAAAAAACAAAGTATAAAAAGTCATTGCTTAGGGTCGTAAGTATACATGACAAATAAATATTCTTTGTTCCAATTTTATTTTATTCTGAGTAGGCTATGACTGGATTGTTGATAATAGTACCCAACAATATAAATAAGTATCAGTCATGGCCTATTCAGGATAAAATAACTTGGAACATAGGATATTTGAATGAAATTTCCCTCGGCCTCAGTGTAAAACATGAAATATGCAATTAAAACATTGACCTCTAATTTCCAGGCACCCTGTTTGTTGCATCAGCAAGCATATATTGCCTTGGCGCGACGTTTAGCATCATCCCTATTTTTGCTCTCTGATTCTTCCGTAATTAAAATTTTAAACAAAAACTTACAACATACCCAGATATATTCACCTGAAACAGATGTATGTATACCTATATAATAAAAACGCAAAAAATTTCTATATTTCTTCCAAATTTACTAGATAGGTACTTTATAATATGTAACACATGAACTTATTAATTCTTTGATAAAAACAGATATACAATATGGCAGATTGCAAAATGACACCTAACATGAAGTTTTATAATACAAATTAATTAAAACAAATTAATTTATGGCGCCGCGCGGAGTAAACCCATGAGGTCTCTCATTATTTATTGTTATAGCATTGTTAGTTTACAAGCAAAAAATATGGGTCTATTACCTGGTCAAGACATAGGCGAAACTTTTATAAAGAATAGTATTTTCTCATTTAGGCCTTCCTTTTTTGTCAAATGAATGTTATATTTAAAAAAGACCACTTGTTAATCAAAATTTTTGCCCGGCTGAAAACGAGATATTTACGTTTTAAATTATTTTCGGCCATAAGGGCTAATGGAAATGAGTTTTTTAAAATAATTATAAAAAATTCTCCCTACAAAGACCTTTTTGTGCTTTGGACCAAAAAACAACTATGTTTTTCTCTATACGGTGGTATCAATATCTCGATTTTTGATGATAGTGCCCTTTTGCACAGTCTAATTTTGTATTACCTCCGGAATAAGGGTTGCCTTATCATGTACTTCTATCCCTGAAAAATTCAGCTTGTGACAAAAAAGTAGGAGTTAAATCGTTTTCTAGAGCGAATATATTAACACATACACTCTACATTGTTGACAGAGGGAGGATATCTACTACACAAAGTTGTTTGGCCTCGTAACGTTTCAGTTGTCTCAATTTGTGTCAGTTATGTTGATTATGTGAAGACACTAGAATTTTTAAATGTACCTATGGTTTTCGATGGGTATCCTCCGAAACCTGTGAAAAGAGGGACGAAAAGTGCTGAACGTTTTCGAAGATCAAGGAAAAATATGGCACCGGACGTTTTGTATGACGAATTCCTGATTCCGGCAGTTTCACAGGCAAAATAAATGTAAAGACGCGAATTACCAGGTTAAACAGGCGACTGAAGTTGCCTACTTATTTTTAATACTGCTATTGAAATTTCATCTGCTTCGTTGTACGCAAGTGCAGTGTTTGTTGACAAAGATGGAGATCTTCTGGTTCTTTTAGCAGCTTCAGGTGCACGAAAATATTTACTTTCTTAGGCCAGGAAAAGGAGCAACTTTACAAAGACTTAATTCTTCTCGCAGTCTACAAGACAGAAAAAATATTAGAAGATAGCATACCCTTCCTCCATGCTCTTAGCGGCTGTGATAAGCCATCAGCCTGTTTGGCCATGGAAAGCTGAAGTTTCTTACAATTTTGAAAAAATACAGATATTTAAATGACTATATTTAGAAGTTCACGCACGAATACGTTGAA
Organism: Pissodes strobi; assembly: GCA_016904865.1. Taxonomy (NCBI): domain Eukaryota; kingdom Metazoa; phylum Arthropoda; class Insecta; order Coleoptera; family Curculionidae; genus Pissodes; species Pissodes strobi. The sequence goes on along the minus strand of JAEQML010058568.1, from coordinate 7,698 downwards.
CAGGATGATATTGCCGATGCAGGAGAAAGTTTTCTTCTTGAATTACATGGCCATACTACAGACGAATATATATCCATCGATAACTATCAACACCGCTGCTTCGGTAGATGCTTAAAAAATAAATTAAATATTGCCACCAACATCTTCTGCTGCACGGCAACATTCAACATAGATTGAGAAGAATCCTTTGCACTGGGGATGGAAAAGGCGCAAAACAAATCTTATTCCAATCGAAACTTTATTGGACCCTACTCCTGATGTGTTACTGCAACGTCTTTCTTGCCAGTGTAAGACCAGCTGTGCTGGAGCATGCGGATGCAGAAATGCAGTCTTGAAATACTCACTTATTTGTTTACATTGTTCCGGACAATCGTATAAAAATTCACCAAAGGGTCTCCAAGATTCCCACCAGCAGGACAGTGAAACATCGCCAGCTGAAACGCTGCTGTGTGACACTGACATTGGTAATGAAGAAATTGAGTCAGAAGAGAGCGACACTAAACCAGTATCGATACTGTCACCGAAGAGAATCATCCTGAACCATCAACATCCGGTATACGAACACGACGCTGTCATGAATAATCAATAATAGGTAGATCCTTTTGCTACAGTGGAGTAGGCCTACAGGGGACACCACGTTAAGAACGCGCCTTTTAATCTACCTCAAGGGTGGTGTGGAAATTATTAAAATGATGATGACAAAATAAAAACAAATTATGACTAAACTTCTACTGCTTGAAGTAAGTGTTGTAACAACGATACCATATAACGGTATCGAAAACTTGCTTTTTGAATGTAGGAACTACTTACTTTTATAGGACTATATCATCGAAGCTGTTGGTCGTACGAAAAAAATCTACACAACGCAAATTGAAAATAAATGTCTTATATTTCTTCTTGGTAATAACAATTTTTGTTAAGATGCAAAATAGCCGAGTTATTTTTAAATTACCACCATTTTGGTGCCATTTTTCGTATTTTTCCAAGATAGCGGTGTCGGCGGAGAATTAATTTTTCCGCACTCTTCAGAATTTCTTTTGTATCGCCAAAATACACACGTTCCGCGATTCCGCACTTAATGCGAACGGCCTTTTTTTATTGCACTTGTCTACTGGCCTATAACAATGTTTAAATTGTCTTCTACAGAACGTTGTGCGGTATGTTGTTTGAGAAAATAAGCAGTTTTAATAAGATTTTTATCTACAGTAATAGCATCATGTACTTCAAGAGGTAAGATGAGTTGACCTTCGTCTTGATATACAATTTCGTTTACAGCAGCACCCATTTACTATTTTGATATAAACAGATTTTCAGAAATAAAGAAAATACAGTTTAAGTGAGCTTGATTAGCTTTATCAATAGTAATAAAACATATATTATGTTTGCTCTTTGCTATCAGCTAGTATTTATTAAGCTGGGTTTTTATTATTTTGCTGTATGCTTCATTGAGTGATGAGAAAGATTTATCAATTTGATAAGCTTTGACAACCACAACACACTCAGCTAAAACTTTTTTAATTTTCGCCTTTTTTCTTGAGGGCATTATCTTTCATATGTCTGGGGCTTTGGTAGGTAGCCGATATAAATAGGCAACATACTTGGTACTGCATCGAAGTATTTAAAATAATTATCACAAAAGTTAAAATTTGTATTTGTATTCCATAATATGGGTTAGTTTGGGTTAGTTTGCGTTACCAGTTTCAGTTTCATTGGGCCTAAAATGGACTTCAAAAATCTAAAATATATATTTACTTTAGTTGCCTGGGTTAGACCAAGACCTCGGTCAAGACCGTCATTGAATACGATACACCACCCTAGACGTAAAGTAAGCAGGTATTACAACGCATTTTTTAGTTACAAAATTGAAAAATCACACATTTAATTAACATCATATGTGGTGGACGTAATGTAAGGCACAGCGTCTAAAAATACAATGTGTATGATTGATCAATGTCTTTTAAACTAGAAAAACAAAACTTACCCGAGTATTCTTGGTTGGAACAAATGTTTCTTCCCTCTTAATTAAATTTACACTCTCTTGGAAATGAAAAATTGCCACTTTTCTACATTTGGGAACACAACAGGTTAAGGCCATGTTTTCAAGTCACTCAACAATATTATACACAATAATTATTTAATAGTGAATGTTCTCAACTAAGCGACTGAACTTAAATCACAACAAACACTTTAATTAGTAAAACACGTACCTACATCCACCCTATATTCAATAATACAAATAAAAAGGGTTTAGGTATCCGACGTAAAACTGAGGTATTAAAATCAATCCTCTGATGTTGTCCGGCTGTAGCCTAAAACATGTCTGTGGTTACCTAAAACTTATTATATGTAGAGTCAAAAAGCGGCCAAAGTAAGGAAGTTAGTGGGCATTATTATCATAAAGCTATAAAATAAAAACCTTATGTGCTTTTTGTTTACTTCAGGCAGACAGTATGAGAATATTCAAATTTCAATTATTTTAGATATTACTAGATATTATCGACTCTGAAATTATAATAGGTATTTGTGGAAACACACCTTGTACCAGAGCAATGACTCCCTAACTATAAACTACACTATAAGTATTTAATTGTATAATGTAGAATAATTAGGAAGTATAGTGTAGTGGAACACAGGGCAATGTCCTTGCCATTAACACAATAAATTCCCTGGCTTGTATAAATTGTTCACTGCAAATGCACAAATTTCATAATTTTAAACATATTTTATATTAAAAACTCGAAATATACCCTTTACAACATTCAGTCTCGGTCCTAACTCAGGTGGCCATATTGACTACTGTTTTTTTTTCAATTTCAGATCCATAAAGATACTGTAGATTTGGAGATTTGTTTTTGTGTATTCTACTTAAACAAAGTCAGTATCTTAGAGAAATATGGATGATTTCTTTGATTTAACTACTGCTAGTCAAGCATCGCTCATCCAATTATACCGAAAAAACCTCATCTCACGGAAAAATATCTTGCTGAAAATTTGGTTTATTCAACAATGCCTTCATTTTGGACTCACCCCACGATTTGTCTCGTTAAAATGCAAAAACCACTCAGTCGCAGCTACGAGAGCCGTAGATATAGCTAAGAAAACTTGGATGCGAGATGAAGTCAAACAACACTATCGTCATTTAAACAACATTAATGTTAAACTAAAATATTTATTTTTTACTATAACAAACACCCTTAACTATATTGTTTTTTATGACTTAGACCTAAAGTTCAGAGACGAAGTTGAGGACTTTGGAAGGATAACTTTTGACAGATTACGTACAAAACTTTTTAATCTTAAATTAAAACATAATGTTAATCCAAGACACAATAGTATTCATGGAGATATTGCACCTAATTTTAAATTCCATGATAGGTTTATTAATTTGTCTAATGTTTCTTTTTCCCCTCGTGAACAGGACCTACTTAATAAAAATTTAAAATTTAACTTTAGTGCTCCGATTAATAAGAAAGCTAGAGAAACTTTAGCAATAGAGGCAGAAAATATTCTTCAATCTACGGATTTTAATAATAAAAATATTATTAGGGCTAAAATAATAACTCTTCTTAATACTAATTTTGTTCATAATCGTTTACCCAATTTTAATTATAATCCTAAGGCCTTAAATTCTTTAAAAAAGAAAATGGAGGATAATGATTTAGTTTGCACAAAGGCGGATAAGGGTTCTTGTTTGGTTGTATTGGAGAGAGATCAATATGTTAGTAAAGTTATGGATTTTTTGAATTCAGATGATTTCGAACCTTTAAATAGAGACCCTACAAATTCATTTTTTGATCTTTTAAAGAGAACTCTTGACAATACCGCCCTCACTTTGGAATTTTTTAGCCATAATAAATTTAAATTATACCCTATGAACCCTAAAACACCACTTTTATATGGCTTACCTAAGATCCATAAGGACAACATACCTATTAGACCGGTAGTATCTTTTGTTAATTCTCCTTGCTATAAGCTTTCATCCTGGCTCAACCAAATTTTAAGGTCGGTTACTAATTTTAATGCTGAGTTTTCTATAAAAAACTCTATTTCATTTTCTAAAGATATTCAGAGTGGGTTTGTTCCTGATACTGCCCGTTTAATCTCCCTTGATGTCAAGAACCTATTTCCTAGCATCCCACCCCTAGATTGTCTATTGTTAGTTAAACAGTTGTTACGTAATAAACTTCCAATAATAGTCACAGAACACTTACTTACTCTTCTAGACTTGGTATTAAAACAGAATTTTTTCCAATTCAATAATGGTTTTTTTGCACAAAGGGAGGGTTTGGCTATGGGTTCTTGTTTATCTCCCTTTTTAAGTGAGGTCTTTATGAATGATTTGGAACTTAAAATAATTAATAGTCGTTTTAATGAAAATCTAGTATTTTACAGGGGGTACGTGGACGATGTCTGTATAATTTGGAACGGTAATGATAATGATTTGTCTAATTTTTTGGATTTTGTAAACACCTTACACACGAAAATAGAGTTCACCTTGGAAAAGGAACAGAACGCTACTCTCTCTTTTTTGGATCTCTTGTTAATTAGAAATAAGAACAAGATTGATTTCGAAATATACAGAAAATCGTCCTCTACTGACAGCATTATTCAGTTCAATTCTAATAGTCCTTCCAGTCATAAGTTTGCATCTTTTCATAGCCTTTTTTATAGACTCTTTAATATTCCATTGTCAAGGTCAGCTTTTAATAAAGAACTTTCTATCATTAAATCTATTGCTCACAATAATCTTTTTCCGATGCGTACCATTAATAAAATGTTTTTTAAATATGTCTCTAAATACAAAATGTCATTTAATATAATTCGAGAAAATAAGACTGCTTCTACATATAGATCTGTTTCATACTTTGGCAGTATTTCATCGCAACTTGCCAGAATTTTTGCTCCTTTTAATATTATTTGTTCATTTAAGACCACAAGTACATTAAAACACCAACTTGTGAGAATTAAGGATAAATTGAGTCCGTTGCTCTTTTCTGGAGTTTATGAAATTAAATGCCCAGATTGTCCAGCAGTATATGTAGGTCAATCTGGTCGCAAGGTTAGCCAGAGAATAAAAGAACACAAATATCAGTTTGTTAAACATTGCGATACTGACATCACAAACACAAAGTCTGCTTTTGCTAACCATTTGCTATCAGAAAAACATTCTTTCCCTCCAGATGACAGCATCAGACTTTTACATAATTGCAAGAAGGGGAAAAAGTTAGATTTGTTGGAAACTCTAGAAATAAGTAGAGCCTTAAAAAGTCCAGACGTTGTGTGTGTTAATGAACAGCAACCATTTGGTAATTATTTTATATTCAATAATCTAAAAGACTAATACATGTTCCATAATTCTGGGTACTTTTTATTTGTCCATGGTAGCTAACATTTTAACGTATCGTAGGTGTCTGTATATTTATTTTACCTTTTTCCGTTCATTTTAAAGTGTATTTGTCTGGTTGGCTCGTTTATTGATAGATGTCCTTGTGTGTATGGTTGTTAAGTATATATTTTTTAGTTTTTAAACTATTTAAATATGCATAGTCATTAAGTGTTCGTGTTGGTTGTGACCACTGATCTATATAATGGATAAGCAATAACCCTTCACCGAAATGGCTAATTTACGACGTCAAAATGTAAACAAACTCTAGCAAATCTCGGGATGATTGCGTTTGCGCACTGTAACAATGCTTATTGTAATTCGAGAACGTGAGCAGGTCCGTACTTATAAATTTATTTTGGTATAATAATTTTGATTTTTGTATCAAAATTTCTTCAGTACATAGTACATTACTAAATTCACTTGGAAGACAACTCTCATCAATCACTTGCACAAACATTGTTATTTGGTAAAAATCTCAATGAAAAACTAAGTTTGCACCATATATTGCCTAAATCATTTGAGCAAATCATATATAAATACCATGGATGAATATATATGTGTTCATTGGGTTCTTTTGGCGCCTTAAAGGCAAATACCGGACAAAACAGAATAAAATACACAAGCGTCTAGAGATCAGGCGTAATTTTCGATGCAGCGAAACGAATAATAGGTATTATTATGGCTTTGCATGACCCTCCGCTCGCTTCGCTCGCTACGGGGCTCAATCAACAATAACTAACCAAGTGCTAACCAAAACTAACAGAAAATTAAGAAAAGAAGGTAAGTTAATAGAAAACAATAAACAAAACATCTGTCGCGACCGACGGGAATCGAACCCGCAGCGCAGGAATGACAGGCAAGCACTCTGCCTATTACACCAACGAGGCGTTGTAGAAGTTTTGCTAGAACGTAGATACATGGATTCGTTTCGCCGCATCGAAAATTACACTTGATAGACGCTTCTTAAAATATGAGGTTAACTGATCGCGATATTTCAGTTCGTAGTGCACTTGTGAATGCATGGGATTTAAAGACCTGCAATTGGCAAGTATATGGCCCTCCGCAAGCTTTGTTCGCTCCGGGGCTCAAGAAAAGGAAACTAACCAAGTGCTAATAACCCAAGCAATACCCAAGAAAAACCCAAAAATCAGGAAAAAACTGTTTACTTTTAAAAAATCAAAACCGGCGGGATATGAACCCGGATCGCCGAAATGAAGGCCAACCATACAGACCTCTAGACCATCTGCTGACTTGCAAACAACTGGGTGCAGCGCGGAGACATGCGTCACCTCACGTAGCTAGCCAATCACGCGCCTCTCATTCACAAGTGCACTTTAAACTGAAATCTCGCTAACTGATCAACTGTTATTTTGTAGGCAGAATTTTAGACGTGGTTTCGTTTCGCCGCATCGAAAATTACGCCTGATCTCTAGACGCTTCTTAAAAACACGAGGTTAACTGATCAGCTGTTATTTTGTAGGCGGATCGTGTCTAGATAGATCGACCAATAGGAGAGGCCGATTTTCACATAGTGGCCTAGGCCTGTAAAGGATCTTAAAACTCTTATCATGATATCAACCCTACTAGAAAATCACGTCTTACAGCTTATTGCAGGGTTATTTAGAGATATTTTAGATGTTTACGCCTTAATAATACTAATACCTATACTGTTAATACATACTGAAAATAGGAGATTCCCGGGATAGCGCCTTTGCTTCGACAAAGATTAACCATATCTACAAGTATGCATACTCATAATGTAATGATCAGTAATTGATCACTCAATCAATAAGCTAAAAAGCAGTCTCACTCCTTACTCACTTGGAAGGCTTTCAAAGCAAACTAAACTAACCAAACCACATCCCAACGGAACAAAAACAAATAGCGAATGGCGTAGCTTGGGGGTAGGCCGTAGATTACATTTGCCCGGTTTACCGTCAATCGATACTAATTCGATTCTACTTTACGAAACTACGAGCACGGTACGGGCCTGGAAAATCAACAGTAATCGACCGCGTGGCTGAACAGCTGGCGGTTTAGACACTTGACTGACGGATTGAGTGTTATTGCGCTTGATCAGTAATGCCGAGGTATCAAAAATTATGACTGGGAATCGTGCGCACAAACACATTTTATCGCCCACGCGTAATCAATTTCTCTTCAGATGACACATGCATTATGCTGATCCATTTGTATAGATCAGTGGTTGTGACCCGGTAAGTTTTTCCATTGTTTTGTTTAATTTTAGATATTGAGGTTTATTTTTAATTATAGGTCTGATGATGCTCTTAAAGCGAAACATGTAACCAAAT
>JAEQML010058567.1:0-29970 GCA_016904865.1 Pissodes strobi | reverse complement strand
AGTCTAGTACATCCGAAATATCGTTACTAATGTTTGTTCCATGTACGATGCTTAGCTTTGCAAACAAGAACAAAATAATAATACGAAAAATCATTGTATACATGTCAGAGACGCAATAATATAGTGCATGATATTCTTGGCGCTTGCGAAACACTATTAAAAGTAAATATATATATTCGAAGTTTGTTCAACTCAAATAGGTATGTGAAACGCAAATAAGTACTGCTAAAGTATTTACAAGATAGTATTTGAAAAACTTGTTCGGCAATAATTATCATCAAAATATCTTTATCGTAGAAAATATGAATTCATTTATTACGTAATAGATTATATTATTCGAGTGAAATATAGAGTTGGGGGTCTATTCAGAAAATATATTATTAACATAAAATTATCGTTGGGAATGTATTTTGTTCGCCTAGCAAATCCACAGTAATATGGCTGTTATCTTCTGATGCATGAGAGAATTTAAATTTATATTACAAAGAGCTTTTGAAAAAAATTTTAGTAAACATGAAAATAATGAAAATTGTCTATAAATCTATTTTGAATTTTTATATTTATCACATCAATTCGATCACTTGGTTCAGGTAATAAGTGTTAAGTTGCTATTTGGTATTACATTATTTGGCACTTTCTTGAGGTTCCGCTTAATTTCTCCTTATCGGCTCTTTGAGATTTGAGTATTATCGTGATCAAAATTTGCTATAAAATGTATCGTTGTTTTCATGTTTGCATTATAGCTTAAATAGTTATTTGTGTATTTAGAGCGCAAAGTAACGGATTGCCGCTTGAGAAAGAATGTTACTGCGCGACGCGTAGCGGAGCGCAGTAATCTTTCGAAAACGGCAATCTTACTTTGCGCTCGAAAAACACACAGAACTTTTTCTACAGCCCCATTTTTTAAAATTAAATCCACATTTTTCTCTATACTTATTCTGAAATTTGCAAATGACTGTCAGTTTTGACATATTATATTCGGGCTTCGGGCATATTTAGAACAGGAGTGCCAGCAACAAACTGTAACAAACGCACGACTGTCATCTATTTATCTTCCGTTTCCATGACCATAATAGCACACTCGACGGAAAAAGTGAGATTTTTCTTTTCCATGTTCGCGCTAGAGCGCAAAATAAGGATCCACGGCATTCGTCGATTTTGCGATTTCATTTGAATTTAGCAATTAGTTATTTTGCGCACGGCTGTAGAAAAAATATATGTTTCCACTCATGTATTGCAATAGCAATTATAATAAAACCATCAATTAAATAAGCCAAATCTGGCAATGGAATGAGAATTGTAACTGTGGCGTAATAAATATTGCGCAACAGTTTCAGAATACTCACTCGTCATAGGCTTAGATTAATGAGATGTTAATTGACGCGTTTCTTGAACAGTTGTAGGTTGTAATTAGGGGGAAACAGATGGGAGTGAGTTCCACAGTGATGCAGTTCGCCAGACAAAGGAGTTCTTGCAAAGCGATGGTCTAGGTGTTTCCAGTTGTACAACGAACTGGTGCGCTCTTGCCGTCTGTTGTGACTGTCTGACAGGAGTTGCCAGGGGCGGGATCAAGCGGGCCAAATCCTGGGAACATCTGCCGTGAAAGTATCTGTAAAACAGGGACATCTCGGCCACATGTCTGCCGTGTTCCAGACTATCCAGATGCCGTGTCAGCTCCGGGTCGCCGACGAGATGCACAGCTCTCTTCTGAATGGAATCTAGCAACTTTAGGGTGTGCTTTGGTGCGGCATCCCAGATGTGTGAGCAATATTCTAAGCACGGTCTTATTTGCGCTTTGTAAATCAAGGGCAACTGCTGCGGTGTATACAGTTTTTCGTTGCGAAATAGCGCACCAAGCTTCTGAGAGGCTGATTTTGCGAAGTTAGCAACGTGGTCATGCCAGGACATATTGCTGCTGACCGAGACACCCAGCAGTCCGATTGACGAGGATGAAGTCGATCCTGCCATAATGATGTCATGGCCCGCCGGATTGGCCCTCTTGGTAAACGTGGCTGCTTGGGTCTTTGCTGTATTGAACTGGACCAAATTTATATCGCCCCAAGTTTGAACTTTCCCCAGGTCTTGATTAATTGCTGTAATCTGCTCCTGTCTGCGGTGATAAGTCTCAGTTGCTGATAAGGGTTTTTCAGATCTAAAGTGGGAGACAAGGGTACTGTCATCTGCAAAACTGTAAACGGGATTATTCGTTTCGGTCAGCAGGTCATTAATATAGATGAGGAAGAGTGTTGGTGAAAGTATTGCGCCCTGAGGCACGCCCGCGTTAATGGTGAATGTGTCTGAGATGTGTCTATCAAACTGCAACGTGCAGAGATAGGTTCTTAAGGAAACTGGCAAGCCAGCTGCAGAGAGGCTGGCAGTCCGAAGGACGGCAGTTTGTTGAGCACTCCGTCATGCCAAACTCTGTCGAATATCTTTGAAATATTCAACGCAATCCCTCGAGACTCTCCGTAGGTGTCAATTGCCCCTTCATATATGAGGGACATAGGCCAATATATCTCCTGTCGATCTCTCTTTGCGAAAGCTGTATTGATTATCGCTGATTATTCTGTTGTTCTCGAGGTAATAATATAATAATAATAATGCAGTTTATTTGTATCTGATACTATACAATCAAAACATGCCTAAAATACAATACACTGGTATATAAGTATGGAACATTGATACAAATACGCAAACAAACAGAAATGATACCTGTAGGAGCAAAATGCTGTGCACAGGCGTTCACTACAATCAAATAATTAATCTCAAGTTCACATACAAAAGAGAATCGGAGCACAACCAAAACAAAAAAAAAACAAAATATAAAACAATCAAATACCTAGCGTTCTGCTAATTTCTGATATTTACAATGGAGTTAAGGTCTTGTCTACTCGCTTGTAAGGTGAAAAGTTTCAGTTCTTTCTTAATCAATGGTACGGAATTACAAGTGGTTATAACTAATTTTAGTTCATCCGGTAAGTAATTGTATACTCTGGTGATAAGGTATGCGTAATTTCTCTGTCCTACCGTTTTTTTCACTTTGTTAGTTTGAGATGAAGCACTGGATTTTTGTCGCGTATTATAGTTATGGCTAATGATAGTTATATCCGATTGGTTACGATATAAGTATAGTGCAATATTGTAGAGAAATAATTGTCGCAAATCGAGGAATTTACTATCCTTAAATAATAGATCTGAGGAGTATCGGTTGCTTTTCTTGTATATGATTTTTATAACTTTCTTTTGAGCAGTTTCCATATTACGCAAATGTATGTCAGTAGCACCACCCCATCCAATAATTCCATACTGAAGGCGAGTCCACCAACGCGTAATATAAAATTCTTAGATGGTTGATATCTAAGAAGGTTGAAAAAAATTTAAATTTATGAAACAGGGACCGTATTGTGCCCACAACATTCTCGATATGGTAGTTCCATCTCATATGCTGATCTATTGTTATTCCCAGATACCTCATATGAGAAACCGACGCTATCCGATACAGACCACCCCCATAAGTCATGCTCAGATTATTGAAGTTCGGCAACGCGTTCTTATATGAGGCAAAACCCACAAAGTTCGTCTTTTCGAAGTTTATTGTCAATTTCATACCTGTGAACCAATTCAATATCTTCTTCATTTCTCGTTCGGCCAATTTTTTAGTACTTACCCAAGTTTCAGCTGTAAAGAACAGAACAGTATCGTCCGCAAAACTAACAATTTCTCCTTGTATATCGATTCCAAGCAGACCGTTCAGATATATCAAAAACAATATAGGCCCCAAAACAGTACCCTGCGGAAAACCACACTCCAATAGTTGTTTACTGCTATATGAATTATTTATGTTGACAAGTTGGTAACGATTTGCAAGATAGTCTTTAAAAAGTTTATAGGGGTTACCTCTCACACCAATGTCCTCCAAAGCCTCCAAAAGCAGCACATGATCCACGGTGTCAAATGCCTTGGAGAGGTCTAAAAATATGCATAGACTAGGTTTGCTATTGTCTAAGGAGGTATATATTTTTTTAACTAGATTACTAATAGCATCCTGAGTACTTTTTCCCTCCCGGAAACCGTACTGACCCTGCTCGATTAAGTCGTACTTGTCTAAATAAGTGGTAAGTCTGATCTTAATTACTTTTTCAAAAATTTTTGTTAGAGATGTGATGAGTGAGATAGGACGGTAATTTGACGGTTGAGTGGAATCTCCTTTTTTATATAGTGGCTTTACTACTGCCACCTTAAACTGGTCTGGAACTTCCCCTCCCTTAATAACATTATTGATTATATGTGCTATTTGTTTTGATATGTGACTATTAATTTTTTTCAAGGTGTCAGCGGTAATTTGATCATAACCGGGAGCTTTGTGCGACTTTAGCGATTTTATAACATTTTCTATCTCCTGTTTGTCCGTTTCCATTAAAAAGAATGATTGACAAGTGCGTGCGTTCCGTTTTATTTTATACTCAGGGGTAGGAATTTTATCTGCCAACTTTTTTCCGACATTGATGAAAAAATTATTAAAGACATTTGCTATATTAGTATCTTCTGTGAAGAGAGATCCGTTTTCGTTTTGTATTTGGTTTACATTCCTAGATTTATGTTAATGATTTAAGTTTTTTATGGTATTACTTGAGTAGTTGCTGATTGACTGCATGTCCCATGACTTTGGAGATTATTGGAAGCAAGGCAATTGGGGGATAGTTTGAGGGCGTGGTTTCCTTGCCTTTTTTTGAAACAGGTTGCACTCGAGCGACTTTCCAAGAAGATGGGTAAATCCCTTTTCCGTAAGACGGAGAAAAACACCTGAAAAAAACGGGTGTTAGTTCGTTGGCGCAGTACTTTAACACGATGGATGGTATTCCGTCCGGTCCTGATGCCTTTTGCGTATTTAGTTCTTTAAGGATTTACGAATATCACGGTGATGAAACTTGACTTCTGCCATGGTAGTGTTGATGTTCGATATGGTGAGCCTTGCCTTGGAGAACGTCTAAGGTAGAGTGCGATGAAAACCAGTGGCGGCTCGCGGCTTTGAAAAGTGGGGAAGAGCTGCTGACATCGACAGAGGGAACAGCGCCGCCGCCGCAGGCGAAAAATTTTTGGGGTCCACGCAGTGCCAAAATTTGTTAGTAATTATTACCGGTTATTTTAGGCAAATCATCAAAAAATAAAATATATTCATAATGTATTAGCAACAAATAATTTTGTTGCTAATACAAATGTCTACGAATAATACACTAAAACTAGAATATATAGAAAATATCTCTTGTATAATACTATAATGGATCAACCGTTGAATGTAAATAAAAAATAATTCCAAGAATTCACGGCGGAATGTCCCCTAATAAACTCGCAATAAACGAAACAACCTGCTTTCGCGTTGATCTGAGAATGGAAGTGCTACACGCCAGCTCTTCCAATCATTACAAACCAAACAAATGTACGACCATTACGACGTCATCGTTGTCATGGCAACCAACTAGTTGCGCTTATACTTTTGATGACTCGACGGCTCTCGAGCAATACCTCTTCCATAAAGGTCTACATAAATGATAATGAAATTGTTACTGCTGTCGGCGCGTACGCGAAAAGAAATAAACATTTTCTTGTGGGTTCACCTCTGTTCTATTCCATAGTGGACTTAACGGGCAATGTGCAGGTGGCGAGATTCTTATGAAGCTTTGATTTTAATATTTGAAAATAATTGAATTATTAGTTATTAGAGGGGTAACGGGAAACAGATTATTCCTAAACTAAGAACATTTTATCATTGAATCTTAAAATATATTATTTTACTGATGAATTAATTAATTGTATTTCTTATTTAAATTATATTTTCTTGAGGAAGTGGCACTTCCCCTACTTCCGCTGAATAGCCGCCACTGATGAAAACATTTTGGCGAGCATGTTTGCTTTTTCCATGGCTGTAGTCACCGTGATGCCACGTTCGTCTGTCAAAGGCGGGAGAGACGTTTTTGAAAAGTTATTACATACTTCCTTTGCTACCGACTAGAAATTCCTGGAGCCACTGAGGCATTGTAAAAGTTTATTCCTGATTCTTTGATTGTGTTTGTCCTTAATTTCATCGATCACGCGTTTGCACTCGTTTCTCGCTTCGACAAAAAAATGCGATTTTCAGCGGTTTGATTTTGCTGCCAGTACTTGTAGGCTTGCTGTTTCCTGCTTACAGCTCTTTCGTATCTTCTGTCGAACCAGTGCTTTCCTTTTGACGGTAACTTGATGGAATTTGGGATGTATGCTTTCTTCCTGAGATTACTTCCGTGATCTCTTTGCAGCAGACTGACAGGTCGTCAGTACCAAAGCAGGCGCCGAGCCAAGAAAGATCTAGGTAGAACTCCCTTAGATCGTCCCAGTTTGCAGAATTGTAATGACAGATTTTGCGGGGCAATGGTGGATCCGTCTGTAGAAGTGACAATTCACAAACCATCTATGTTGGTGTTTGGAACCTTCGACAATATGCACTAAAACGGAGTTTTTTTCACAATACCGAAACAGAATTATCGCACTCGACGCGCGTTTCGCTAACCATATTAGCATCATCAGGAGATGATTAAAACAGTTTTAATCATCTCCTGATGATGCTAACATGGTTAGCGAAATGCGCGTCGAGTGCAATAATTCTGTTTCCTACCTTCATTGTCGGTATTGTTGTAATGTTTGAGCCAGTTGGCCTGGGTGTTCTCCCAGAACGATTATTTCTGAATTGGGGTGACCGACCTGTATTGAGTCAAAAGTGGTAGCTAGTGTTGTAAAAAAGCTTTGGCAGGCTATTAACTTGGTTAATCCCTTGGAGGTGAACTTGAGCGACATGACGTCAAGGTTGTTCGGTTCGAATGTTTCCTCGCGTTGACATGAAAGGTCGGTTCAGACAAAAAAGGCATATTCTAAACTTATGTCTAAATCGGGTATGTAACTATGTAAGTCGTAACCAGAATAAGGGTAGTTTACTGTTGTTGTTATAGAAAATACTTGTGTTTATGTAAGGGCTAGTATATGTGGTCTATTTGTTTGTAGATGTTGGTGTGCGGAATTTATGTTTGTATTTAGGCCTCTTATTTTGCAGAAATCTATTCTAAATTGGTTCGGCATTATGCTGTCTGTGAAATGCGGAATGAAGGGCTCCCAGGGCCACCCAGCGCCTGGAGATCCGCATGGCCGGGGAGTTTACTTCCGGAATATTTTGATCCTGGAAGTACCTTCATGTCCATATATTCGTACTGTGGAACCCGGAACCGGGCGAGAGCGGAACGTGATTCGGGAAAACCACTTAGCACTCTTCAGTTTTGATGGGGTGGTCTTTTACCGGACGATGGGAGTAGGCGTAAGCATCTACCACCGAGGGCCGCTTCCACTGAGGGGCGTCACTCCCCGTAATCAAACTGCTCTCACCAGTTTGAAGTTCCTGCCAGCTAATACAATGCAGCCCCTCTTGTCACAAACTGATATGGATCAGCTCCAGACTTTGTACTTTGGTGTTCTGCAGCCTGGGGGAGGACGATGTGATTTGATGGGCCACATTCCGTGGCAACACGGAATGGCGGGGGCGTCACTCTTCGTAATAAAACTGCTCACACTATTTTGACGTTCCTGCCTGCTAATACAATGCAGCCCCGCTTGTCACAAAATGTTATTGATCAGCTCCAGACTTTATACTTCGGTGTTCTGCAGCCTGGGGGAGGACGATGGGATTTGATGGGCCACATCCCGTGGCAACACGGAATAGCGGGGGCGTCACTCTCCGTAATCAAACTGCTCTCACTAGTTTGACGTTCCTGCCTGCTAATACAATGCAGCCCTTCTTGTCACAAACTGTCATTGATCAGCTCCTTTGTACTTTTGCGTTCTCTAGCCTGGGGGAGGACGATGGGATTTGATGGGCCACATCCCGTGGCAACTCGGAATGGCGGAGGCGTCACTCCCTGTAATCAAACCCTCACCAGTTTGATGTTCCTGCCTAAGAAGTTTTTGAAATTGACTGCTAGATAAAAAACTAGAGGCAACTTCTAATCTAATATACTATTTCACTATTTATTAACCTGTACAATCAGACCTAAATATCATATATTTTGACTGGTTCTTTATTTCTTCATTAATTGAAGGATGACACGATTGAGACTAACTATCGACCTCTTTCGAGAGCGATTTATCAAATCAATCGAAAATTTTGCTGTTCATTTGCACCCGTAGAGCAAACAAAATTACGGCGTGTGCTTAACTTCATCAAACCGATATGGACCGGGATAATACATATTTAATGTAAATATGGCAGTTAGGTAGATTGTTATCAATTAATCAATTGTTTCGACAGTGATCGTGTATCAAAAAAAACATCAGAAATCGCACCTTTGACGTAATAACTCGGAAACGAAAAATCGGATCGCCAAAAACAATTAATCGTCGCGACGTCGGCCCTCAAGTATTACCTAAAAACGTGTCAAATCTCAATCTCCACTTGCACCCGAATTGGGATTAATCTGACATGTTCATCTGACTGCTCAGTCTAATACATTAACCAGGAAAAATCTATTGAACACGCCTAAAGAAGTGTTCACTTCAAAAACCTCCTTTAAAAAGTCCCTAATAATATTTTTCTTTTGAAAAGTTAGCATATAGGATGGCTGCCCTTCGATTACTTCAGATATGATAAGTGTTGTATAATATATAAGCCTACTTACGGACATTAAAATAGGTGAAATACGTAAATGTTGTTTTATGAAGTGAGTTAGTTTGGGTTAGGTATTCTTTCGCGTGAGAGAGTGAACATAGCAAACGAAACAAGACTCCATGGTGTGCACTCATCGCCCCGAATGTGAAAAATGCCTCAAATTCATCGTCCTGGGCCATGATTCTCAGAGAGTTGGACAATAAGAAGATCTCCTCTTATCTTTGGAACCTAATAAGAAACTATCTTTATACTAGAGTGCTCACGTCCGGAACCTGTCGGAGCGTATACCTCAGGGAACGCGATGTTGAGACCGGCTCTCTGGAATATACTCTTTGGCCCAGCAGTGAGACGAGCATATGGAAATTGAATCGACATAATTGGCTTCGCTGACGACCTGGCTTTGGTGGTCAGTGCCAAGAACGCAGGGTAGCTCATGAGAAGAGTTAACAAATAGAGTAATCAGCAAAATCAAATCGCTGATGGAGGACAATAAACTGAAACTGGCTCCAACAAAACTGAGGTAGTTATTCTACGTGGGAAGAGGGGTAAAAGAAACATTGTCTTCCTTCCAGATTGGGTACAGATACAACCGGCAAAAGCAGTAAACTACCTGGAAGGTGTTATAGGCGAGAGCCCATACTATAGCCAACATGTTGAAAGAGCGACTAAAAAAGCTGGCGGAAAGCAAGCAATGATAATACCAAACAAAGGGCGCCCTGAGTATGAGAAATGACTAATGCTATATGGGGTTATGCAGTCAACATTCCTCTACGAAGCGTCGACATGGAGAGGTATGTTTAGAATTCAGCAGCACAAGAAAATATTAGAAAGCACTCAGAGAAAAGCGCTATTGAAAATTATAAGGGGCTACAGAACGATATCAAATAAAGTGGTAGAGGTGATGACGGCCGTACCACCAATTGGCCTTCTCTTAGAGGAAAGTTATCGCCTAGCTACAAATGGAGAAAGCAAATAGTCAGGAAAATAAAAAAACACTAGTTAGAGAGGGAACCCTTACAAAGGGACAATGGTCGCAGAAAATAATCTCGAATATAGACTACTACCTGGCACAGGCTTTCTTAGGCCACGACTCGTTTAAATCTTATACGAAGTGCCATGGGAAAATTGAAGATAACTGCATCTACTGTGGGGTTGAAGATACGGCAGAGCACACACTATTTTTTGCCATAGATAGAATGGAAGCGGAGCTGGCGGTCCTCCCGGAAAACATGAGGCAATTAATGATTGATTCAAAATGAGAGTGGCAGTCCCTCCAGAATATGATCAAGAATATGATGACCACTAAAAAGAGAGAGGAAATATAGAGACAAGAGCAAGAACACCAATGAAACGCTCATAGAACGACGTTATACCCGTCAAGAAGTGCCCCTAGAGGAAGAGTTTTAGTGGATTGATTTTTTAGATTTAATCAATGACTGGCCACTGCCAAATCGGTGTTTTGAATATCACATACCTCTTAATGCCATCGGTAATACATTCAAAACACTCATTAATTTAGCCAGAGATTCAAGTGACTAATCGGAGTTTAAAGTACTGACCCTAAGGGTATTCTGAATCACTCTAAAGCGATATATAATACATTTATGTTATACGTATATTTATGTGTAAGCTTATTTAAGACATCTCAATTCCTCTTCATCGTGGGTTGAACTTCTAATGTTTTACTTGATGAATTATTGTTAAAAGCCTCAATCAAATAATAAATAGGAAGTAAAAGACAACATCTTAGTATTCCGGAACTGAATTTTTCGTTTTTTCTATATAGCATCATTTCATGAAATTCCCAAACTGCTATGACAGTATGACACAGAAATAAAACTGCCGCCACAAAGATTTTTGTGTCTTCCCGCAATTACGAGGGCTTTCAGTAAAAAAATAAACCTTAAAAATCAGAGGGATATATACATTCAAATGCTAACAACGTGTTACATTATTCATACAATCATCGGCGAGACAAATTAGATGATTTTTTGTTATGTTTTTATTATCTCATATTCTCTCTTTCTACCCACATTGTCTGCCTTTATTTTGTAGACTTAATTTAATTGTTTTATACTCGCACGCCCGTAGATTTTAAATGCAAGCATAATGAAATGAAATATGTTGGACGCGTTAACTAACTAAAATAGCAGCTTGGAAATGGTTTACATTATTTATGGGAGGGGTAGAGACGATTAGAATAATAATCATATTATTTAGTTATATTATATTTTAAGGGGGGAAGCTAATTGTTAGGATAGCGTTGTTAGTGTTGCAAAAATATCCATAATATCGCGAACACAAAGGCATTTTCAATGCTTTGAAATCGATTTTGTATAACTATATTATTGGGGGGGGGGGGGGACTTCCGGAAATAACGCTGAAACACGTTGATTTTATAACCGGAAGTCGGTGCCACCAGATAGATAATTAGAATCTAAGAAGACCCAGACCATTTCGATTCAAATTAAGCCATTCAGATGTTACAGGGGGCGAGCTTCGGCTTGTGTGGAATTAAAAGATATATTTTTGTGTCAAAACGTCTCTTTTATCAAAAAACTCAACACTATTTTTGTAAGGAGTTGATTTCAGATAAAGGGTGCGACTTGTCCAAAGCTGGTTTCCTTCCATAGCGCCATCTGCAGGTCAGATGAATTACAGCCTTAAAGCATTCCCAGTTCATTTTATTATTTTTTTCTCTGCAGAATGTACAGGCTATTATTAGGTAGAAGGTGTCTAAAGAACATCCGATATTTAATATCGGCTGTATTCAGCGTCTGGTATCGACATACAATGTGCTGGAATGCCTCTCAGTTTCTGGCGCACAGTTTACACTCCAGGACAACTTCACTCAATTCAATTTTATTCAGCTGAACCTTAACAGCCAGGTGCCCTACTTAGATAAATATGATGCTCAAAATTTGGTCTCTACGATGAGGTAGCAATTGCTTTGCGATTTTTATGTTCAGTTTCTTAATGGAGGCCTTACTATGTCAATGTCATAGTCCCTATCGGTTGCTGCAATGTTCTTTGGCAGTCAAGAATTGTATGCATCCATTCTGGTACTTCCAGAGCTTACTCTATTCTCGCATATACTCCTGACAATCCCTGTCAGCCTTCTCATTTCCCCGAGGGACCCTTGTCACCTAGCATCCATAACAGATTTATCCTCCTACGTTCCGTTATGGTTTTTAGTGCTGCCTGTCTGTATGAGCACATATAAATCTGATTACATAACTAAGCCCTATTATTCTCTTCTCCCAATATTTCGTAGTTATCCTAGGAAAAGTTTTGTGCTGCTGTTTGGTCTTTCCCCAACTTATTCAACCCCCACCTAGATCTATTTATATACTAGATAAGACCATACTCAAGAAATGCCTGATTTTCGTCGATTCACATCTCTCAATCCTATAATATTAAATCTCTTCAATATCATTTATCAAAATGAGCTACGTTTTATGTCTTTATAATCTGATTTTTGCTTCCATCTAGCTCACCAAGTGAAGTGCATCACCAGTGACTCGAATTAGCCATCGAAGGGTTTCACCACGTTGATGTAATATTGGCGCATATACAGCGTCTAACCACTACGAGAGTGGTTACCGTCTTCTTGGTTATTTCCTCGACATGTCAGTAATAAAGGCCTCAGATGCTCTAGTTTCCTTCGTTTGGCGAAGGGCACTAGAGCTTTCTTCTCGGAACACATGCGCTCGACGAGCGGTGTGTGTGCGAAGATGTTGATTGACACGGTTCTTGGTTGTAATTAGAGGAAAATAGATGTAATCTGTAATCTGCTCCTATCTGCGCTGATAGGTCTCAGTCGGTGGTAGAGGTTTTTCTGATCTAAATTGGGAGACAAGTTACGTGGACTCTGCAAAACGGTAAACTGGATTATTCATTTCGTTCAGCAGGTCATTAATATGGATGAGGAACAGAGTTGGTGAAAGTGTTGCGCCCTGGGGCACGCCCGCGTTAATGGTGAATGTGTCTGAGACGTGTCAATCAACTGCAACGTGCAGAGATCGGTTATTAAAGCAAACTGGCAAGCCAGCTGCAGAGAGAGGCTGGCAGTCCGTAGGACGGCAATTTGTTGAGGAATCCGTCATGCCAAACTCTGTCGAATCCCTCCGAAATATCCAACGTAATCGTTCGAAACTCTCCGTAGTTCTCAATTGCCCTACTCCATATATGAGTGACATAAGACATAGGCTAATATATCTGCTGCCGATCTCTCTTTGCGAAAGCCCTATTGATTGTCGCTGATTATTCTGTGGTTCTCGAGGTACTTGAGAAGCTGCTGATTGACTACATGTTCCATGACCTTGAAGATTATGGGAAGCAAGGCAATTGGACGATAGTTTGAGGGCGTGGTTTTCTTGCCTTGTTTTGGAACAGGTTACACTAGAGCGACTTTCCAAGAAGATGAGTACCTAAATCCCTTTTCGGTAAGACTGAGAAAAGGTCTGGAAAAACGAGTGTTAGTTCATTGGCGCAGTTCTTTACCACGATGGGAAGTATTTCGTTCGGTTCTGATGCCTTTTGCGTATCTAGATCTTTAAGGATTTTACGAATATCACAGTGATGAAACTTGACTGCTGCCACGTCAGTGTTGACGTTCGATATGGTGAGGAGAGCCTTGCCTTTGGGGACGTCTAAAGTAGAGTGCGATGGAAACAAAACATTTTGGCGAGTATGTTTGCTTTTTTCTTGTCTGTAGTAGCTGTGATGCCACGTTCGTCTGTAAAAGGTGCGGGAAAGATGTTTTTGTAAAGTTATTACTTACTGCCTTTGCTATCGACCAGAAATTCCTGGAGTCAATGTGGCATTGCAAAAGTTTATTTCTGATCCTTTGATTGGTTTTGTATTTATTTTCGTCGATCACACGTTTGCATTCGTTTCTCGCTTCGACAAAATAATTGCGATTTTCAGCGGTCTGATTTTGCTGTTAGTACTTGTAGGCTTGCTGTTTGCTACCTGCAGCTCTTTCGCATCTTGTGTCGAATCAAAGCTTTCCTTTTGACCGTAACTTGGTGGAATTTGGGATGTACTCTTCCATTCCTGAGGATATTACTTGCGTAATCTCCTCGCAGTAGACTGACGATTCATCAGTGTCAAAGCAGACATCGAGCCAAGAAAAATCTAGGTAGAGCTCCCTTAAATCGTCCCAGTTTGCAGAATTGTAATGCCAGATTTTGAGAGGCAATGATGGTACTTATGAACATAAAATCAACAATCATTGGGGAGTTCTTGGATACCCAGATGCTACAATCCCGTGTCATGTATGATAAACGACATGTTGGACATCGTTAGCATAGCCACTGGACAACAATGTTAAAATGTTTCTTCAATAGACTGAGCAGTTCGGAGTTTAATCACATAAGCACTTTGGGAACAATTTAGTTAATTTAAATCAGACCAACTCACATAAATGATAGGAAGTGATTCGGTTCATAAATATAATGACCAATATTAGCTGGAGAGTATCGACAAATATTTATGGAAATAAAATTATCGACGGTCTGATCGAATTACAGAAAGAAAGATGAAATATATGATTAGCAAATATGTCGTAGATGAAACTACAATTTCCGCGCTTCACTTTTCTCAAACTTAAATTATTATTATATCTTCTTTGCAGCTTGGTTCTTATATGGTATATACAGTGACTGTCCATAACATATGCAACCAAATCTTAATTTGATGTGCAGAAGGGATCTCAATTACATATCCATATCGGTTGAGGTACTAGTTGATCCACAAATGCATCCATTGGATATCCAATTGGACTTGACAGAATATTATATTTAATATTCGGGCAGCATATTCAGAGGATATACACAAATTCTCCAAATGTTATGCAATTCAATAAACCATTCGGTCCATAACTAACTCCCATATTGCATACTATCCAATGGACGAAGCAATATCATATTCAGATGCTTACTGCGTAAAGCCATTTAGGTCCATTGGATGATGCAGTGTCATTAAGGACTATATACATCATGATGATAGTCCTGGTGAGGGAATCAAATGAGATGCTATCAAACACCTTTTAAATTTGAAGAAATTATCTTTATGAGCACTCCTCCGTTTCAATATTCGGCTCCACCTTTCTGACAAGTTGATGCAGTTCGGTTGACCTTCTGGACTTGTAGACATGTTGGCCTTGACCAAATGGTTTTTCTGCCGAAACTTTATCCCTAACATGTCTGTCAGAAGTTTTCCAGAGTGGTAAGTACAAATGACAGGAGACTTATTGGGCGGAAGACCTTAGCCGATGAATAGTCGATAACCAACTCAGGTAATCCATATATGGGGAAAATTGTTTGGATTATTCTATCAATTGAAAACTTACCACTCATCATAAATCTACATTTCCCTTTTTCATCAAATAAATGATTATCATTTCGACAAAACATAAAGGTACTGTAGATATCGATATCCATAAATCCACACTTCACCAGCCGTGCAAAACAATTCGGGACCACAACAAATGTGTGCAAATTTTTCACATATTTAGTTTAAATATAATTCAGAATAATTTGCGCAAGTAAACAAAAGATTTAGCAGCTCACAAATTCATTAGCAAACGTTTATTTGCCAATATGTGCAAAAGCTCTTCGGTGGATTGATTTATCATCCTGAACTATGTCAAAATTGCGAGGGAAATTATATTATAATTAAACGCATTAAGCCGCGATGCTTTAAATTGAAATAAATGATGTGTGCTGCTAGGCATTCTGATAGCTGTGTCATTGCCATAATATTATTTAATTAATATTAGGTGGAGTGATTTTTACAAACTTAAATATAATTTAGTATGTATGTCCAAATTGCGAAAATTATAAACGATTGATGGGCAGTATGCATAAGTTTAATTTTTTTTAAGTATTGATAAATTTAATCATTGAACACTCTAATCGATTATCGAAAAGAGTGAGGCAAAGCCTACTCCTTTTCACTATAATATGCAGAATAAATCAACTTGATAAGGTATCGGAACGAATAAACATTAATCGGAAATATACTGTGGGCCAACAACACCCTTCTCTAGGCTGATTCTTTATACAGTTAATAACTACTGTTGAATCAGATAACACTCGTGAGGGAAGAGTATGGAATTATCTACGAATAGAAAGGACTACTTAACTTGAATGCATGGATACTTACTAAATGGCCCATATGAGTTAGATAGATACGCCAACACAAGTTCCATTCTCTTTAGTATGCGTAATGGCTTTCAAGCAGCACCATCTGGAACTCCACATAAGAATAGAAAAGTACTAAGTATATTTAGATTTATTATATATTAGGTTTGAAGGGTCAGCTCCCATAATATTGCCTTTCTAGCCAATGTATCCACTAATTTGTTACCGTCTCACTCTGCATGTGCTTTAATCCAACACAGAAATTCTGTTTTTGCGGTCGGCATCCTCCAGTGAGTTGTGGCATTCTAGCACTGACCTGGCTTACGTTTATAACTTTTCAGGGACAGTAGTGCTTGGTGCTTGTCTACTGTTCATGTAAATTCTAGAAGTCTTGTCCTCAGTATTCCTGCGACCAATCTCTTTTGCGGCTATGGATATAGCAGCAGGTTCAGAGTGAACTATGCTTGATATGAAAGAGCTATTCCTAGTACTGGTGAATAAATTTACAATCGCTATGACGAGGGCCAACATTCGCTGACCACACAAGGCAGGAAGAAGGAAAAGATGATGAATCAAATATAATTGAGAACTCTTGCGATGCTAGTCAATTTTTACACTTAATACTAGAAAATAGAAAAAGGTTTTTGTAATACTACTTACGATGAGACATTAAAGATTCTCAAAAGCCGCAGGCTTTGTAACGGTAATTATAACATTCCGTTACACGATTTTTATTTCCAGTTCACTTATATTTATTCCTACTAGAATTAATAACATTTTACCTTACAGCTAGTTTCAATTTATTATTCGAACCGCACCAGTATAGGCCAGTCAATATCGACCTAAAAAAAGGCAAACATTGCAAACGCGCATATCTACGATTTTTTTATATATTGTTAGGACTCGTGAGAGTAATTTACACTCAAGTTGGCAACCCTGAAAACCCTGTGCTACTCCCGTGGTGCTCAAAAAACGTCAACATTTTGGCGCTTTTTTTACTTTTTTCAAAAAAACTAACCTAAGGAAGCGTTTTTCGTTTATCTTTGTTCTATAATATATTTTTGTATGGGAAACTAGCTATAATTCGAGCCCAACTTGAGCTCTTTACGTTCATTGGTTGGGGAGATACAGCCAGTCAAAAATGAACAAGTTTTCCAAAAAAGTGAACATTTATCGGTAGGGCCATATTCCAAGACATGTACCGGCAAAATTAATGATCCTGAAGAGAAGTAATGAGGAAAGGATTTGTAAAGAATTGGATCAGTTTCAGTTTGGTTCTAAAGTGACGCTTCTGGACGCCATAGTTTCCTTAAAAACGAAAAAATAGTGAAACATCGTAGTTTTTGACCAATGAATATCGACACAAAAAAAGCGGAACATTGCCTCAGGCAAAACTACTCTCAAACGAATCCAACGCCGCCGCCTGATGATACATACAGAATTCGAGAGGCAGGGTATTGAGGTACATCAGTCTGAAGAAGATGCTGATGCTGATATAGTGAGGACTGCCATTTGCAAGAGCTCATTGTCGAACAATGTTTTTATAATTGGGGAGGATGTCGACCTACTGGTCCTCCTAAATGGCTTAAACTCTGGACAGACAAACGTGTACTTTCAGAAAGGCGACAGAGGTGGGTCAGAATGCACTCAATATCCCGCAAATTCCTTCACATGTGTAGAAATGCCGCATCCAAGGGGGATAGTTTTGTTCTTGCATGCCATCAGTGGGTGTGACACCACATCTACCCTCTTTTGGCAAGGCAAATTGAAGTGGTGCAACGTCCTGAAAAAAACCCACTGGATAGAGCTAGCCAATATTTTTCTTAATCCAAACTCCAACCAAGAAGCAGTAGGAGATGCTGGCGAAAAGATCATCATGAACCTCTACGGAGCAGATGAGGGAACGCTAAACTCCCTGCGATACACTGCATTTGTACAATCGGCAGCAACGGCCAAAGTCAACCTTTGGCCCACATCAGAGGCTGCAAAATATCATTCTTGGAGGACCTATCACCAGGTGCAAAAATGATTGGGGATAGAAAAAAACCCGTGGGACTGGGGATGGGTCACCAGCGAGCAAGGTCTCATGCCAGTCAGAATGTGCGCAGAGCCCGTTCCTCAGACCTTGCTTAAAATGGTGGCTTGTAGATGCAAAAAAGTGTGTCTAGGATTGTGCACTTGCAGAAAGGCAGGGCTCAAGTGCTCTATCATATGGTATTTTTGCCAAGGGCCAAGTTGTAGTAACGTCACGTCTATCGCCCTGGACGACCCAAAAACATATGACGACTCGCCTCCACCTCCAGAAAGCGTCGTCCCTTCTTCGCCTCCCTCTCCCACTGATCCAGACTGGATGGGACCCTGTCCTTCCAAAAGAACGAAATTCTAAACTCCTACGGAGTTTGTGCTTGCCTATCCTACTTAACATTTATGTTTACGTTGTTTATTTTATTTTTACGTTGTTAATTTCATTTTTACGTTTATTTGTTCACTGTATGTTCATATGAAGCTATTTATTATATATAAAGCGTTAATTTCACATGTTTCTACGTTTTTTTTTTAAAGAAATATGTACCAAAATTATTCATTACATTGTCTTCATTATTTTCCTAAACTTGGATGATTCACTATTTTCTCGTTTTTGAGGAAACTATGGCGTCCAGAAGCATCACTTTAGAACCAAATTGAAGCTGATCCAATTGTTTACAAATCCTTTCCTTATGACTTCTCTTCAGGATCATTACTTTTGCCGGTACATGTCTTGGAATATGGCCCTACCGATAAATTTTAACTTTTTTGGAAAACTTGTCCATTTTTGACTGGCTGTAGCTCCCCAACCAATGGACGTAAAGAGCTCAAGTTGGGCTCATATTGTAGCTAGTTTCCCGTAAAAAAATATATTATAGAACAAAGATAACCGAAAAAAGCTTTCTTAGGTTAGTTTCTTTTGAAAAAAGTAAAAAAGTGCCAACATTTTGACGTTTTTTGAGCACAACGGGAGTAGCACAGGGTTTTCAGGGTTGCAAACATGGGTATAAATTACTCTCACGAGTCCTAACAATATATAAAAAAAATCGTAGATACATGTGCGTTTGCGACCTTCGATGTTTAAATATTGACTGGCCTAAGTAATAACTATCGAATATTCAAAGTTACAAAGGTAAACAAGTAAGAAACTATAGTAGAGTACCCGTTGTACAATCGAACCTCAATCATGCTGCTATTTTTTTTTAGTTTTATAAACACATAATAGATGTCAGGGCCCATCGGTTGAGAATTGTTTATTTACTTTCACACAAATAATAATTTTATTATTTATATCAGTTCCACGTAATTACAGTACTCGTTATACAATCAATATTTTTTGAGTTTTACATACAAATAGTAGATGTCAAAGCCCATCACTTGAGAAATGTTTAGTTACTTGAAAATAAATATTAATTTTATGATTATTTTTGTGCAATCACAGCAGTAGAAAAACTTATTTTAATATGTCAATTAAATTGAATATGAAAGTGTGCATTATTCGAATCTGTGAACCACTCCTGCGTCGCCAACATTGAATCTATGATATTTGTGCGCGAATTGTAGTCGATCTAACCTTACTTTTTTGACTTCCGCTTTGGAGTTGGCGGTGTTCGGACGTGGGAAGGGAGTCTGGTTTTCTAACCTGACTTCGCACGGGAAGTGCACGTGATTCGCGGCAGAAAGCGTTGGTTCGAAAGGGAAGTCGTGGCCGGTTAGGACAGTGTTTAGGGTGGGTCGCTTAATGTAGGGTCGATTCCTACGAAGATTCTTCCAGATTCTTGCACGTGATTACGTGATCTGAAGGAGATCGGGGTTGTGGGCCCTGCGGATATGAGAAGTATCTCTGACAGCAACTGGTTATATCTGCATTGTGTGAAGCCCCTTTGCATAAGACTCTAACCGTGCATGTACAAGATTTAAATGTGTGTGAATGTCCAGCCGGTGGTGTTCGAACCTTAAAACAAGCTGTGCATGAATAAGTCTGAGCCTCCAGGAGTACATACTCGACATACTGGGGGTTCTAAAAATAGTATCCCTGTCCACCAAGGTGTAACTTATCTGGGATGGGTCGCCCCAGCTCTCTAAGCCTGGACAGGGGTCATTTCTGGGTAAATGCGTAACCGCGAAGCCCATAACTAAAAACTAACTAACTAACTAACCTTACTTTACCGTAATCTCATCTTATTTCTTCAATACTTTATAAATTGATGCTCAGGACATTACATAGATAAGTATTGTCAATCATATCATATAACTTTTGCGTGAATCAATTGTAACTTGCATGAATGGCGTATAATTTGTCTATCGGACTGTCTTTAGACTGATCTGTGGACTTTGAGAAAAAGGAAAAAGGGCTAAATTCCTACAGGAGAGTGTCGGTTATTTAATTTCTAATATTAGTTATGCAATCCAATTAAATTATAATATTACGTACGATATAAATATTAAAGTTTCTCAAACGCCACAGAAAACGGCAATTTTAACTATTCCGTAACATGATTTTTGGTTATGCTTATTCCTACTAGAGTTAATAAATTTTTACTTTACACCTAGTTCATCTTCCGATTCGAACCGAACCAGAAATGATGGTTTTGAAACTTCAAGGCTACAGAGGTACAGAGAGCAGGAAAATATATCAGCTCCACGTAATTAGAGCACCCGTTATACAATCAATATTTTTTGAGTTTTACATACAAATAATAGATGTCAGAGCACATCAGTTGAGAACTGTTAAGGTTCTTCAAAATAAATATTGATTTTATGGTTATTTTTGTGCAATCACAGCTGTAGAAAAACTTATTTTAAAATGTCAATTAATTTGAATGTGAAAGTGTGCATTATTTGAATCGGTGAATCACTCCTTCGTCGCCGACATTTCTATGTTATTTGTGCGCGATTTGTAGTTAATCTAACCTTACTTTATTGTAATCGCATCTTATTTATTCAATAATACTTGACAAATTGATGCTTAGGACATTAGGAAGACAATATTGTGAATAAATCTCAACCAGTAAAATGTACTAAAAAATACATAAAATATGTCAAACCATGAGCAAGCTCAATACATAGGGTCTTCTCGATAAGTTAGGCTACTCTCGGTATCTAGGGGCGCTGCTCGGCAGTACCAAAAACTAGAGACCAACCGAAAACCGAAACCGAAACCGAAAACGAAATTCGGAATAAAGTTCCTTTTCGGCCGAAAACTGAAACCGAAATTCGGTGTAAAATCGAAAAAAGAAATCAAATTTCTGTTGTCACAATTTATAGAAATTTCAGAAAAAAGTCAATAAGATCACATAAAATATCAGGAGAGGAACCACGTGCTTCTGCACTTCTCGAAATATAAATCAAATATCAAATCTCACTTTGCCTTCTCGTAAATGCCTCGTCATTGGTCATATATAGCTTATTCTGTTCGTATTCGCTTTATTATTATCATTATGTCCCTCGAAGTTCGACGATCATTCTCACCATGCTGCCATGGTCCAGCCAGCAGCGGCAGCGTAGCAGTCACTGTGGATAAAAACAGCTTGCGAAACACATTCCGACGCCTGACGAGTTCTGGGCTTGTGGTCCAGTAAACAAACTGCTTTTAGCACGTTTCGTGGCGCAGTGGTTAAATTCTGTGCTTGCGTCCCTGGTTCGATTCCTGTCGGTACCAAGACATGTTTTTTATTATTTTTTTTTAATGTTATGTTTGTTTCATTTTTTAAGTTTGTGTTAGTTCTACTTGGCTGCGCCTCGGAGCGAGCGAAGCGAGCGGTGCGCATTGCATGAAGTGAAAAAAAAAATACAAATGTAAACATTAAACAACGCATCTGTTTGTGATGCGCGCGCAAGTCCAGGGCTCGTCAGGCGTGGGAATGTGTTTCGCAAGCTGTCTGTAACCACTAGTGTTACAGTCATCCTGGTTACATACCATCTAAAGGTTGTTTGTTTCTTTCTAGTGCCCCTCTTTCGGGGAGCGGTTGGCTTTGCTACAAGGCAATCCGCCAGTGCAGCCCTCTTCCGGCGCTTAGGCAGAGGCAGAGGCAGAGCTACTCTTCTGCTTGCGTTACCCGTTATTCCAGTTTGAGGGACCTATTTGGCTTCGCGGCCGAAAAGTTTTTTTTCTTTCGGCCGAAAACGAAATTCGGCCGAAAAGGATATTATGGCCGAAAACTGAAACCGAAAACGAAATTCGGTCGGTCTCTACCAAAAACTTCAAATGAACCAATGAATCTTACTATAATACAATTTGCAGCAAGATATTACTATTATTAAATTATACGAATTAAACCTATTTTTTGGGAAATAAATTAAAGCTCAGGAGATCATGTAACTAATGAGTATAAGCATACAGCAGTTGCCATAAAGTTGGACGCTACGCAATATTCGTTTTATTGATGATCTTCTCTTAAATTAAACATGGCATTTATCGAAGCATTTCGAGATAATATGTATTTACAGAAAAACATTCTTATCGGCAACTTAATTATGATGCCCTAACAACCTATTTTTCAATCGCCATTTCCAGCTCTCCTCGAAATCCAAACAAAATCTGTTTACTTATTTTAGCTTCCATACATTTCGCGATATTGACTTAACTCACCCTGTTGAAATTCGTGCCGTTTGAGACACTTTCCATGCGCAACGAGCGAAGCCACGTGTTTTCTGCCGTAAAATTTACCCCAATACACTTCAATTTTGGCAGTAGTGCCAGTGCTGGTAAAATCGGGTGAGAAATACGTTACCCGGCCGAACGGCGTTCGTAGAACGATACGGTAAGTTCCGATTTATTTGCCGGGCGAACAGATTTATTTTTCTTAATTTTCTCGCTTCATTCGGACTGGACTTGGGACTCGATTGATTTTGAATGTTGCTTTTAAAATTGACGAATTATGCAACTGGGTGTGCGGGATTAAAGTGTAAGTGATTACAGAGGAAACGGGATTTCTGGAATATAAGAATTCGCTATTTTGGTACACCATCTGCGGCTAACTTAAGGTAATTGTATTTGAATGGAAATAGTATTTGCGTATACCTAGAGGGTCATATATAAGTATATTTCAAATTAGAGCTCTTGCTTAACTGACAATCCATCCACATTAAAAAAGCACGAAAATGTAAAAATAAGTAAAGTAGCGGATTATTGAGCTTTATTAAACGGATGATATTTTTCCTGTCTACTTAATTCAATATTTTAAAATGTCTTTTGTGTTATTGTTTTATTCTCTCAATTTAATTTTATATTTAATTATAGTTAGAAAAATCGTACTATAGTTATGAACATCGCAGTTAACTAACATGCATGCGGCATGATAAAGTAGTTTGTAAAACTCGTTTGTTGCATTGTTTAAAGCCCTAAATACGGCTTTAATGTGTTTGTCGATGCACACTTTCTGATCTATGCGGACAATCTGAAGGTATACAAAGCGGTTATTTTCAGCTGCAACGTGTAATCTGTAAAATATCTGACTGGTGTGCTGTAAATAACATGAAGGTGAACTTATCGAACTCTAAGGTTATGACATTTACCCGCAAAGGAAACCCAATTTTAGTTGATTACTCTCTTTCTGATATAAGCTCTCCCAGAGTGTGCTTAATCAATGATCTTGGAGTCATCTTCGATATCGAACTGAGGTTCAATGAACATATAAATAATGTAATCTCCAAGTCATTCAGGATGGCTGTATTCATTATGAGAACTTGCTTTGATTTCACTAATATCGGTGTTTAAAAGATTCTTTATTACTCATTAGTGCGGAGTCACCTTGCATATTCTGTTATTGTCTGGTCCCCTTTCTATAAGACCCATTCTGCTCGGATTTAACTTGTTCAGACTAAGTTTGCCAGGTTCCTACTCAGGAAAGAAGTAACTTTTCCTGCGCTCAACGTCTGACACCCTTGGTCTTGGATAATCTGGAGACCCGTCGAATTTTTCTGATAATACTCTTTTGTTATAAAATCATCCCGAATGAGGTTGATTGCCCAGATCTATTCGCCGTCACGATTTGGCCAACTAATTGGTCCATTTTCGGACGACAGATACCGCACTGATGTTGGGCACAATGGTATCTCACGCCGGATTATAAAGTATTTTAATATGTATGATCCCACTGAATTCCAACTAGGCTGGTCTGCACACAAGCTTAAAACTAAGCAAAAACATTTTGTTTTTATCTAACTAGCATGAGTACTCGTTCAAGGTCTCTTATCTCCAAAGTGCTTTGCATTTCTGTCGCGACAGGTACCTTGTTTGTGAATTTTGAGTATTTATTTATTATACTTGTTTGTGTTGTATACTGTTATTGATGTCACGTAAATTTGAAATTTGTTTATGGTCGATATAAACAATTAATTCTTTAATCATTTATCACCATACAGGAGGGGGTGGTAATTAACTTTATAATTAACCACTTTAATTAATGGACTGTATCAAAATAGGGTGGTGGGGTTTTATTCATAGGGTGTGAATTGAAAAATGTATTTTAGGTATTAGTAGTATGTACTTTAATAAGGCAAGATTTAATTTGCATTAAATATGATTAATATATACAATGATTTCTACCTACTTTCAAGCATTCATCCTTTCATACGTTAAACTAAATAGGTACTGTACATAAATTTAGCTCTTACTAAATGTCTAACAAAACTTCCTGATTATTCAATTTAAAATGAACTTCTCTCTTTATTAAATTGAATCAAACTTTATTTCGACTAATTGTCTTTCCGTTCACACAAAATACCTTGTACTTTACGTCTTCTTCGATTATCTGAACTTAACTTCACCAGAGATATAAGACTTCGAACATTTGACTAGAATCTCGAGTACAGGAATAGATTTGTCTACTACAAATTTCCAACCGCCATTTTACCTTCTTCTATATTCAACAGGAGAGACGCTACGAGTTGTATTGTCTCGAGAAAATGCGTTTAAAATGCCCAAAGAGTCCATAAGTCAGTGTTGAAAAAATATAACACAGAGTACTGCAGATATTTTGTAAATATCTGTGCAAACAGAGGAGAAAACTACTAAATATCTTGACGTCAGACAGGGCTACGAGTGGGTAGATGTTCTTGGCGTTAAATTCAAGCAGAGCCGTGACTGGACCGTTGCATCACGGGTGAGTGTTTGTAAGGCACTACCGGCGCGAACAGGGAGATTAGGGAAATTGCGCGAAAACGGATGCATTTGAGAGGGTAGGGTAGATTAAAGTTTTAATCATCTCTTGATGATGCTAACATGGTTAGCAAAACGCGCGTCGGGTGCAATAATTCTGTTTCGGTACTGTGAATAAAACTCCGTTTTAGATTACTGTATTATTGAAAGTATATTCGGTAAGTGCTGTTGGTCTAAATAGATAATTAAATCAAGATGTCAACAAACGGGACAGGGTCATTTTTGCTCAAAATCTTGCCCATATTCTCGGAAATCTCATACAAGTTCTTTAGAGCTACTTCCTTAGAATTCTTGCCAATATTCTGATATTCTAATTTAATGTATCTCATTTTACGATATATTTATTTTAGCTACAATATTAAGATGTCTTAAACAAATGAATGTTTTTATATCCTTATTTTTTATAATTATATTTTCAAATTCGTCCGCCTTTGGTATTGCTTTCCAGAGTTGTTTGCCAGATGTGGCCATGAAAATAGAAAAACTATTTTTATTGTTGTCACACAAGCTTGCAAATATGTTGCAAATTCAAATTATTTCTATGCATCAAAATTTAAGAGGATGGATCAATATAATGTTTATGGCCTGAAGACTAGTTTCCTGGAGAAACAAACAGTTTCATTATCGACACTCCACATATTATTCTTTGTTAATGTAGTCTATTAATGCAATTTCCTTACTTCTCTTCTGCAAAAAAGGGATGCATCTAAAATTTTGATCCATTTGGAGGCTTCATAACTTTGAATCCGTTGATCGATCGAGCTACTTGTTTTCTTGTGAGTGTATCCTTTGGCTTTCCGATGCATGTACCGAATGTGTCGAGTAAAATATTATTTTCTTTGGTGTTTCCTTCTGTCTTGCTTAGTTTGAGAACTACAGGTTAATAGCAAAGTATTGCTTTATAAGCCTACACTAAACAAAACGTAATATCATATTTATTCATCTTACTGATCATTCTTTTCAATTGCGATAAAGTTTATCCAAGTTATGGTATAGTCAGCAAACAAGAAATAAATCGCTATCACAGAGGATCTGATTCTGCCCCTCGTGGAAAAAAACGCATCGTGACGACCGCTTTCATCTGTAGCCGATGAATCGATTTAAAACAGTATTCGGTCTCGCGTTATTCTACATTAATACAAAACCATCTTTAGCATTTCGAGAAGATAATGGAAAATTGTATTTCTTTTGCAAAAGACGAACTTCCAATACAGTTACCTCAGACCATTGCTGATCTGTCACCAAACCCTCCTCTTTCACTAAGCATACCTTCTTGATGACTTACCAGTTCTAACCCACACTATTTGAAGGTCATCCAGAAAAATAAAGCTCAATCACGGTTCATTCGTAAATATAATCCTGATCCATTCTCCAATCACGATAATGCCAGTGGTAGGTTTGTGCCCTTTGCCGGACGATCGGCCCTTAAATTTGCTTCTGTCAGGCTTCGACATACTTTAGAGTGACTAACTCGTATTTCACGTACATCTAACTATTTTGCAGCTGGATGAAGTCGATTTCTAAAGCATCGTAGCAGAATAAGGCGATTATCACGATCCGGTTTGTTTCGGAGAAAGAACCAGGTCATCTGTTATTCGTACCTTCATATTGTTCTACTTGTTGGCGCTAGCTGTAGCAGGAATTAGACAAACTTTATGACAATTCAAAAGAATGATCAGCAATAGAAGCCTATAGCTCTCAGATTAAGCAAGATAAGGGAAATATCAAAGGATAAAAAAAACAAGGCAAAGCCCATTTCACTTGATAGTGGTAGTTATGTCATAAACTCCACAGGGTGTTTTAAAATGAATGGAAAATCCGTACTTTTATATGTATATGTCCTGGAGTGCCAAAGGATAGACCTACAAAATAAGAAAAGATTAGCTCGATCGATCAACTGATTCAACAGTTATGCAGCTTCCAAATATATAAAAATTTCAGGTGTATCACTGTATAATGAAATTTATGTTGGTCCGACCTTGGAAAGTTGTTGAATCGATTCATGATCAGATTAAATAAATAGGGTTTTATGCAAAGGCTAGAAGGCTAAAATTCGTTGTATTTAAATTTGATCTTCTGCCATGTATAATGTAGATATTTTAACTCAATAAATTAAATATTATTCCATATACTTAATTCCATGTGAAAAATTCTCGAATTAGTCATTTTCATGGTGTAGTACCTATTAAGTAATTGTTTTATTACTACCGCTGGACAAATATCAACTTCAATGATTTGGGAGTCATACTTCCTCAAATTATGTAGTATTATAGGAATAAAATTTGGTTGGTTGTAATTAAATTGCATATCGAATATGCAGGACCTCTATATTTCCTAGTGATATGACAATGATCAGCAACTTTATTATTGCCAATTGGTTTGTTCCAAATATGACATTTATTATGGTGGTTTTTAAAACGCGTAGATTTATGTATTGGCTGTTAGGGTAGGGTGCCACTAATTTTTTACACAAATTAATTATTATTTTTACTGCAATTTGCCAAAATAAACATCAAGATTACAAACCACTTTATTTAAAAACGTAAACTTACACCAACTCTTTCAGGACAACTAATCCAATCTCAAATAAATTTGAGGTTATGGTTGTGCTTCTTAAACTAATAAGAAGATTCTCTTGTTAGATATCTCATCGACATTACAAGATTAATAAATCAAAAGCAACATAAAATACAACTTGTTAAACTATGCCTCATAACCATAATATTTCCTAAATCTTATTGTGTAGGTATAGCCAGTATATATGTTACAGTGAAAGCTGGAAATCCAGAGAATGCTAACAATCCCTAGTGAAAGCTAACAATCCCGTATCAGGTCAGTGAAAGTCGAATATTTCAGAAAGTTTCTTACTTTTACTAGTGAATGTTAGCATTCACTAGTTAAAGTAACTTTCACTAACTACCATCGGTGAAAGGTATTTTATGATGCTAATGCTGACTGCTTCAATTGAGGATTGGGTGCATTATTATTAAGTTACATATATATTCAAAAGCAAATTAGCATGTCGTTAAATACAAAAAATGATGCTATTAATGCATAAAAGTAGTTTGCTAGGAATGTATCAAAATTTCACGAATCAATTTAATAATAAAAATATAATTAGACATAGCTTCATGCATTGGCAAAATATAATTTATTTATTAGTACAAGGCAAAGCAAAGTGACATTTTGATGTACAAAGTGAATTGTTTTTTCTGCACAAACACTTGTTTGATGTACATTTTGTTTTACACTGGCATTTTGCAAATCCTTGGCCTCTACCTGTTGATTGTAAATTAGCCATGGTTCTAAGAGCAATTTCTGCGTCGGGCACTTCTTCTCTGGTTAACACGGCTTCGAAACAGCTACTAAATTGCGATCTAAAAGGAACAAAATTTGTTTAACTTATAATAATAAATTACTTATCTTAAAATCGTGATCCTCATTTTTAGTTTGATTTTCTTCGACACCTATTGCATCTTCTAGTTGTTCGTTATCGAGCTCATTATACTGTCCTTCGGTAGGAGTTATGGAATTTATAATATTTTCTAATTCATTTTCTTCTTGTACATTTTCTAAAGCTTCTTGGGGAATAGATGACGTTTCTAAACCTAGCCTCACCGGAGTTCCAAAGAGTGCTTCGTACGGTGATCTTTTAATACCAGAATGGTGTGCTTTATTTTTCATGAATTGGACAAACCGTAGTCCTTTAGCCCAGTGCGAGGTCTTGTTTTCTTGCATATTCTCTACATCTTGATTAGCCCGTTCAACGCTGCCTTGACTCTGGCTATGCCTTGGCTTACCATGTACTAATCGTAATCCTGGCCATAATTGTTTTAAGTTTTCTATTATTCGATTAACGAATTCCCTTCCATTATCTGACTGTAAAACTGTCGGCGCTCCTAATAAGGTAAAAATGTTTATTAGCTCATCAGCAACTCCATCTGCCCTTTTTGATTGTAAAGCTTTTAGAACTACGAATTTTGTCAAGTGATCTTGATAGACCATGACAAATTTGTAATCACCATCGGGATGAGATTGATAATCAATTAAGTCAACCTGACATCTATAATTTAAATCTTTAAATAGTAAGGGCTTTACTACAACACCTTTCTTTTCACGCTTTAGTTTTTGTAGGCATGGCTCGCATACTGACAAAAATGTAACTATATCTTTATATGTTATATTTTTATATTTCCTTTTTATTTCCTTTACCATTCTATCTCGACCACCACGACCAATAGATGCGTGGACTGAGCTTAAAATTCCAAATATTTCTTCATCATGCACGAAATAAATAACATCAGAATTTTCCTTAAGGGGCACTATTAGTTTTTCCACACCGGCTACCTCAAGTACATCAAAGCGTTTAAGAAACTTATAGTCGTTCGGTTCTTTAACTAACTTTTGTTTCACACTTTTAACATTTTGTATGGTTTCAAAGTATTTCTGTACTGATAAACTAAAACTGTTACATTTTTGTTGAAGTCTAGCTTCAAGAATTTTTTTATTAAATATTGCCTCCATTTAAATAGAAACGACACCCAAAAAACACACACGTATTAGCAAAAGAACAACACATTAATAAACATCACAGAAACCTAACCTCAAAAAAGCCGATAGTTTTGGCGGGCAACTGAGTCGAGCGCAACGATGCCAATTTTCATTTATTTACCCGTAACCGTATCCTAATTTACGAGTATAATATAATAACCAGCTTTAAATCAAAGCGATCAGCCACTGGCGAATACAGCGGTGGCAACAAGCGTATTGCATTTCATTCTTTAGATTACATTCCCTAATCGATCTCAGTGATTGTTATCAATAACTAGTAAAAGTCGATTTCCAAGGCCATTATCGAACTTTCACTGAACAAGATTGCCCAAACCAGGGAAAGCTAGTTTTCACCAGTGATTGTTAACATTCACTGATTTCCAGCTTTCACTGTAACATAT
>JAEQML010058566.1:0-29972 GCA_016904865.1 Pissodes strobi | reverse complement strand
AAAAAAAAAATATTAAGTGTTGTACCTATTTTTGGTAAATTTTCAGTGTAACAACAATTGGAATTTTGTAAAACAGTATATTGTGCAACTAGTAGGAAAAGCAAAACATTCCTGGACGATTGTGGTAATTGCTGGACGAGGCGCAGCTGAGACCAGCAACACAGAATACAGAAATGTGCTTTTCCTATGAGTTGCACATACGCATATTAATAATTAGAATACGTATTTATAAAAATAGAGCCAAATATTACTCTAAATGAAAACGGTGTTTTAAATTTAAACTCAACATAATATCAAGTTTTGAATCGAGAGAGGTTGGAGTTTATTACGTAACTATGGAAACCACGGCTAATCTTGCTTTTGATAAACGTCACAGCGGGCAAACAAGGTGTTTAAATAGGACAGAAATGTTATATTCCCGTCCTAGGACGGAAATGTTGTCCGTACAATTATTGCATGTTGTCAAGCAACGAATACAATATACTGAAATCATGACTTTTGCGGTGAGAAAACACATCGGAAAGGTATAGTTTTTCGTATGATCGGATTAAAACTTTTTCTTCTATATTTAGACATTCTTAAAAGGCGTTTTGCCCATTAAAATGTTGCGCAATTGTTTGGTTATCTCACAAGAAAGCCCAAAGTTATACTTTTGAGGAGCTGAAATGTTAAAAAATGGTTGTACGCATGGTCCTTCGCTCGCTTCGGGGCGCAACCAAACAAAACTACCCCAAGGTCACCCAAGGCATGCCCAAGATAAAAAAAACTTTAAAAAATATTTGCATTCTTGACTGATATTTTGTTTTAATATTGGGAATGCCTTGAGTTAGTTTGGGTTAATTTCGTGTGGTTGCGCCCCGGAGAGAGCGAAGCGAGCGGAGGGCTATACGTGAAGTGGAACATTTATTTTTTACATTAATTTGGGTTAGCTCGGATTAGTTCTTGTTGGTTACGCTCCCGGATCGAGTTACCCCCTAAAAAAAGGTGAAACCTTTGGTAACATTGTGCGTCAGATGCCAAAAATTTCATAATATTTACATTTATTTCAGCTCCTCAATAGTCGAACATTGGGTAATTTTTGTGGGATAACCAAACAATTGCGCAACAGTCTAATGGTCAAAAGCGCCTTTTCAAAGTGTATAAATAAAGAAGAAAAACATTTTTAGAAAATTCCAATTGTTATTAAACTGAAAAATTACCCTATTTTCCGCTAGAAATGATATGTATACTGGGCCATACGTCACTACTAAACCACTTCACATTGGTCACGAAATCAGCCGTACTCCCTCTTGTCGCAAATGCCGACAACATCGCGTAGCCCGCCACTCGTCTAGAAGAAACTGGCCGCCATATTCAAGGTGTTTTTTCCGTATCGGTTTGTTGTTTTTTAAATGCCTTTGAAACAAACTCATAATCGTATAGTATATACGAAGTCAATCCGAATAGCAGAAAAACTGGAACTCGGAATATGGAGCAGAGACGTGCATTGCTAGGATTGGAAAACATATTTTAAAAGTGCATTTGTACTTACGCTCAACGTTTTTAACAATTTTTAGGTAGTTAACTATATTTTGGAACGTTGATACCGGCCTTAATTTCGTTTTCGAGCTATAATTATCAAACTTTTAAACTTTATGAGTGTAAAATTTAGAATATTGTTTTAGCTTTAATGCAAACTGAAAAATATGAAGAATAGGCATAAACTGCGGTTGCACAAACTAAAAGAAAACACGTTTGTTGTTATTATTTTAAATTTTGCAGAAGTCCAAAGAAGGCGAACGGAAAATACTTGTTTCTACGACTGCCCTCAAAATAGACAAAAACGCACTAACACTGCTCTTGAAAACTGGACATTTCAAACATCGTGTGCAAAGTATACTTTTCACACGCTAACTCGGGTATTTAGATTAAAGGGCTTCGTCTCCGTTTTAGAGCTTCGCCCTCAGAAGTCCCATTACCAGATCTCTAAAAAAGGGGGCCCAAAATATGAGGCTCCCACCCCGGTGGCCCCATTCAAAAGCTTCGTCTCCCGGGGGCCCATTTTAAAATCTGTGAAAGATGGGCCCCGTATCAGGGGCCCCATTTCAGGGCTTTGGGTCTCAAAGAGCCCCAATTTAGGGCTTCACCCCTGGATGCTCCCTTTTCCGAACATGTAAAAAGTGGGTCACCCGAGGGAGGGCAAAGCCATAAGAGGAGACCGCCGGTGAAAAGAATAACTCCAAAAACTAAGGGCGAAACCCTAGAATGAGGAACGAAACCCTAAAAGGACGCCCCGGGTAGGGCGTTGTCCTAGCCCTGGCACCTCAATACCTACTAATCAACTAATTACACAAATTGCCGTAGAAGTGTTTGTATGGTCTTTAAATATTTTAATTTAAAAACAGGATGCTTGATATAATATTATAATAAATATTATATAATATCAATATTATTTGCAGTCGTAGAAAAAGTATAGTATGCGCGTCTTTAATGTACCTCCTTACCCCCCCCCCCCTGCCATTACTAACTTTTAAAACGCTCATTTGTTTATTACAAAATGGAGGCGTCCCAAATAGCAATAGTTAAAATGGCAGACGAGCGTCATGTTGGAACCTTTAAAGAGAAAGGTGTGTCTTGCGATACCACATTTCAATCGTATCATTGAGTACTTTATGATTTTACAATATTAGACGGTTCTATTACCATTCAAGACAACATGGAGGTGTTGTTAAAACTGACAATTTTTCATCTTTGACATGCCATAAAACCCAAACAGTTACAGAATTAAGTTAATTTTAAGTACTGTTAGCCGTCAATTTTTTTTACATATTTTGACATTTTTTGGCAGCAATGAAATGTATCAGATGGCCTTTAAAAATACAAATCGAATTTCTTTATTTTAAACCGTCCGGATTTAAATTCTATAAAATTATAAATTGTTTAAAAGGTACAGAAGATTTGCAGCATGACATCGATCATCTTTTTGAATGGTGTAATGAAAATTATTTATACTGAAATGTCGAAAAATGTAGAGTTATTTCTTTTACTAGGAAAAATAATCCTATCCATTGCACTTATAATGTTCATTCTGCTAATTTAGAAAGAATCTTCTTGGTTAAGGACTTAGGCATTTGGTTTGATTCTAAATTGAACTTTTTGGATCGTATACAGATGGCTGTAAACAGTGCATTAAAAATGTTACGTTTTATGATTCGTACTTTGAAAGATTTCAATAATATTATGTTGCAACATTTATTTTTTTCCAGTATAGTGTCCATACTATTCTACCAGTAAAAATGAAGTTGAGAGTGCAAAAAAAAATCTGAGATTTATTGCATATAATTTGGGTATAATATATAATGTAACTATGATGATATTATGCAACTTTTTAATTTCGCCAATATTTTGATTTATGTACTCTATTTAAAATAGATAATAATATGATCAATTCTCTGGAATTACTGCAGCTGGTGGTACTCCATCGTCCACAAAGATCTCTTAGAAATTTACACACATTTGTTACATATCATGGGACTAACTACGGAGTAAACACTCCATTATGTCGAATATCAAAATTGGCAAATGAAAATACAAATAAAAAAATACAGATTTCTTTAATATCAAAAAATTTTATGGAATCTTATAAGACCTAACTGATTGTGAGTTTTAATCTGGGTGATTAAATATTTTCTTTTGTTGTTTACCATGTAGGTAATTATATTATTACAAATGATATAAAAAAATACTGAATATATTTTATTTTTTATTGTTAATAATTTATTTACTACTTGTTAAATAGCTGCAACTTTTTGTTCAGTATTTTGTGTCTCTTTTTTGTATATGCTAAAAGCGTTAATAAATATTCCATTATATTAATCCTATAATCAATTATCAATTAAACGTAAATTGTTTTTTCCCAAACTGTAACTAAAAATTTTTTTTTTAGTTATGTGCATATTTCACTATTAATAAATTATTCTTTTATGTCTAGTCATTTTCTTTTTTATGATGGCTTAGTATTTTCTGCTTGACAGTAGGCTTATTTAAATGTTACCTTGACTTTAAACAGGTGTCCCCTAAAATGTTACGCCTATGGTGCTCCGCCCGCCTGGAGAAACATAGTGCAGGCGCGTCATTGTGGGCGTACATAAATGAAACAAAAAAGAAATCTTTGGCGCGCTTTGGCCGCCATCTTCATTGCTTTTCATTCTTTACTCGATTCTTTATTTTATCCCCTCTTCACGTTAATATTTCTAATGTTGGCATGCAAACATTTGGTAATTTATGAATGACCTACTCCGTCTACTCTTTTTTTATACGTATTTGGTCTCATCAAGCCCAAACATATGTAGAGAAAAATATCTCATTAAATTATTTTGAAACATCTAAAAGCAGTGGACTAATAATTATCCCTAGTATTATTATTCAACGATGTTTCACAAGGATCCTACCGCCGAAACTATTCATTACCTGCTTTATTTTTAATGTCATTAAAATCTCATTTTTCTTTGATTTTTGATTCGATTAGATTTTGTTCTATTAAAAACAACATCCAAAAACTCCAATTTTGCAAATAATAAAATATACGACTGTAGTTTCCATAAGAAAATCATTGTAAATTGGCTAAATCGTATAAAGCCGATTGACCAATAGGATATCTAGAGTTTCAGCGTATAATAGAAAGATTTTTCGTAATATAAATGTATTTTTGCTCACCCTGAATGCTTAGAATAATTATTTTCCTTTTAATTAGATACGTTCTATATTGCGTTTTGATCGACATCCGAGCAACAATAATTGGTTATTTAAAGCCAGAACCAATATTATTTTTCCAAAATGATTTATGGTATTCAAAAATATATTATTACATATAAAAATTTCACCAAATTAAAAAACAAATAAACCGCTAGTTAAATAATTTTTTTTATAAAATTTAATCTCAAAAACGAGGCTCTTAAAGACTCTTTTTTTAATATTAATAAGTACTAAGATCTCACAAAGTTTAGATCCCTATTTTTTAGACCGTATATAATAGACCTTAAAATTATGCTCCATAGCAGTCTATCAATGAAAAGTGTGTTTTAAAGAGTGGGGCCAACGGCCAACTATTTTTTTTTGATCTGCATAACCTTCATGACAAATATATTATATTCAGCTGATTATTATTTCCTTGGTTCTAATTATGACTAACCAGAGCCAAGTATTTCAACATCAAAAATAGTTTTCAAATGTTATTTTTGTGACTGGACCTGCCAGGATAATTTCTCCGGAAAAACTATTTGATACGTCTGGTCAAAATGAAATTATTTTTTCCAATTACTGCTAAATATACAGAATCGTATTTCACCTTGTAGATACATTTTAATTTAATTAATAGTAGTGAGTAGATTTTTGTTTATAAAAATAAGGTCGTTTTATTACTTGAAAATAAGTACACCATTTGCGAAAAATTAATTTGGCTTTTTACTCAAGAAATAATCTTACCAGCTGCTATTTAATCATGTTTCTAATTTTTCCCGCGAACAAAAGTTAAGACACTCCTGGTAAAGCAATTCGTTCAACACATAGCATTCACGCAGTTTGAAAAGTATTTTTTTTTTTAACCAGATAGTATCCTATTTGTTAAAGGAATTATTCACCAATTCGATTTTCCAAATTATAAGCACTTATATGAATACAGAAAATTTTGGTCTTAACAACTATATTCAATTCATTGGTACTAAACGCACTTACCTCCTCAAGTTGACCCATGTCATAAACTACTAGAGCATAAATATCTTCATAAAGAGTAATCCCCTTTATAGCCCTTAAATTGGGAAATAATTGTCCGATTGAAGTTAATCCAATACAAGAAAACAAAAATAGGTGTCCAGTAATAATTTCTAATTTTGGAAAAGAGATAAACTGAAATTCATACTCTGCCATGTACGGACTTGATCTGTGGTGATGCAGCAGTAACGCTATTTCTATGCTACCATCGACAACCCTGCAGTCTTTAAGCAGAGAAAGCTCACTTACTAATCGAAAACGATAATTATGTGAACAAATTATAGAATTTACTATGATAGCATGCAAAGTCATAGTCAACAATGATAAAAAAACAACACGTCTACACGAAGCCATATTGAGAAACAGTAAAACACACGCACGAATACAGATCTTGTATACAAGTGATAGCAGATACTATCGAATCAATATTTCATATTGGTATTTATTTTTTTTGCAAACAGTCGAAGAAGCAAGCAAACAAAGTTTAAAAATAAAAATATGTATCCTTTAGATAAATAATTATAATATGAGGTA
Organism: Pissodes strobi; assembly: GCA_016904865.1. Lineage (NCBI taxonomy): Eukaryota > Metazoa > Arthropoda > Insecta > Coleoptera > Curculionidae > Pissodes > Pissodes strobi. The sequence continues at coordinate 23,690 of JAEQML010058566.1, read as the reverse complement.
TTTTATTTTAAATTTCGTCAAGGGTATTCGCTGATGCCAGTAATCGGCAAACCCAGTAGGATTTTTATATATTTATTTATTTGTTAATTTATTAATACCCAAGCCCATTCGTATATTTGTAAAAATAAAATAATACAATATGCTAGTAAGTAACATAAACACCAATCAAAATACATTCCTATAACTTCACAGTAAGACAGTAAATTAGAACACTAAACACATTCATAATAAAAAAAAACCCACACACACACATACTTCACAGATCAGTACACTTAGGAATGTCCATTTTAATTAGAAAATATGATTCATCTCAATTTCTTAACTTACTCTTTAAAGAAGTCAAAGATTCTGTGAAAAGATCACCATTAAATGAGTTTACATTTTTCATTATCCTAGTTATTGGTGAATTTTGTCCATATGATGTTCTGTGAAATTTGAGTTCGAATGTTCTAACATCCCTTAGTTGTCTAGATGGTATATGAAATTGGATTCGTTTCAACAATTCAGGACAATTTATATAGTTGGTGATTAATTTGTAACATAAAATAATGTCAAAATTATGCATACGTTTTGAGATAGATTGAATATTTAGTGTTTGTTCTAGATCACTGTAATTAATATCTTCCACAGGAATGCTCTTTTTAAAAGCTATGTATCTCAAGAACTTTCTCTGGACACTGCTCAATTGGTCAATATAGAAATGATAATGGGGATTCCAAACAACCGAGCAATTTTCCAGGTGTGGCCTAACCAATGAGGTATATAGTAGCATCTATTTTTTTAAAGTCGGATGTGTTTCTCTTAATAAAACCCAAGATAAGCAGACCTTAATTTCGAAAGTTTCCCACATGAACTGAAAATGTGAGCCTATGGACCCCCAAGACTCCCAAATCCCTAATTATATCCACCCTATCCAGACTGTTATCATTGATGTGGTAATTGGGGCAATCCCGTATCAAAGATTTACTGAACCAGATATATTTACATTTACTAATGTTTAAGAACATTTTATTTTCATTACACCATGTATGCAATCTATTAAGGTCTTCCTGTAAAAGTCATTAGTAAACATATTAAACAAAAAGGGAGATAGATGTGCACCCTGAGATACTCCAGAAGTCACATTAATAGGGTCAGAATAATGATTATTGACATTTATGATTTGTTGTCTATCCGTCAGAAATGAGCCCATCCAGTCCAACAAAGTTCCCGAATTTCCATGACAATAAAGTCTATTTATTAACAAACCATGATTAATTTTATCGAAGCCCTTCGAGAAATCTGTCTCGTTTTAAGATCCTTTACAGGCGTAGACGACTATGTGAAAATCGGCCTCTCCTATTGGTCGGTCCGCATGGCCCTCCACTCACTTCGCTCGCTACGGGGGCGATACATAGTCCTAAAAAAATAGAAAAAAGCAACGGGCTTTGAACCCTGGCAGTTCAGGTGAGACGCAACCATCTAAACCTCTCGAAAACGAGAGCTCTTGCGACATGTTACGATACGATAAGATTTATTGATTAGAATTACATAATTTGAATTGCATTCCTAGCATAAGCATGCCTAAGTTCTAACATCTGCTGTTGTGCCTAGCTATGTTCAATCATCGCCGATGGCCAGCAGATGGTGGCACCCTTAAGGGGTTGGTGTCTAGCTACTTAAAAAAAAACTAGGTTTGCAGTACTGCTGTTTTTGCCACACTTTACATGGGAATACATACCCCTTCAAAGTTCTATATCATAGTGATTTGCATAAGCTAACTATTTAGTTGTTCATTCTGCAATATTTGTTGGTGCAAGTGTTGTATGCAGGGAAAATTTTCGGAAAAACCCTGCTTAAAGTGTCCTCTATAGGAACAGGACGTCAGAATGTTAAAATTATTTACACTATGTACAACATTAATATTAAAAAGACAATACACTATACAAAGTATTAGACTTAATATATTAAGTCTGTTCAAGTAATTTGCATAGCTTCAAGTCATGTAGGACGAATCTCACGGTGTCGGCTGCGGAGACATGGATGCTTCGGTGGTTTGTGGTCATGTGAATCACGACGTTGTTATGTGCGCTTTTATACATCGGCCAGCTCCCTTAACAGGCCCCGCCCCCCTGTCCGAACACGGTTTGATTGGTTGGGCCAGCAGCAGAAAAGTGGCATGTTGCTGCGCTCCTGATACATGAAAATGATTTTTATGTCAATTTTTGTTGATTTTCGAAAGTATTATCGGTCCTGTTTTTGAAAAATGGTTAGATTTGGTAAAGTTCTAATATGTAGAGATTAAGGAGGCATAAGCTGTTTATAGAATAAAGTTGTTTCTCTATATAATGTCAGATAGGTGGTGGGATTTTCAGGATCGTACCTTACATTAGCAATGTTTGACGTAAGGGGTGAACCAGTTATCTGTTTCTCGTAGAACTTGCATGCGAGGCCATCGATGTACTCGTCGATGTACTCCATCTTTGCCTACGCATGCAAGTCCTCGATTCTGATCCTATCTCTCAAAGTGAGGGAGAATGCCGCCCTTAAGCAATTGTTTTGAATTACCTGGAGTTTGCTTTTATGTGTTCTAGCCACGGAACACCAGATTGGGGCGCCATACAGGAGAGCTGGCCGGATGATGGCTCTATATAAGGTTAGCTTGTTAGCAGGGCTCAGATAGGATCTGGCCGTTATCAGTGTGTTTAACCCCTTTTTTATTATTGCGTTTTTTGCGATAATGGCCTCGACCTGTTTACTAAAGTTTAACTTGTTATCCAGAATAATACCAAGGTATTTAACTTTAGGCTTTGGTATAATGGCCGTATTACCCAACATGAGAAGGGTGATATTGACATCCTTGCGTTTGCGCGAAATAAGGATTAACTCTGTTGCGTTTAATGTTATCTTCCACCTCTCGTAGTATGGGATGAGGCTATTCATGTGCTCTGAGAGATTTGACTTAGCCACCTGCGCTTGAGGATGTAGGGAGTAAATTGCTGTATCATCAGCAAAGAGTGCTTTGTGGGTATTGGGACTTGACGGGATATCTGCTATATAAAGATTGAATAATAGCGGCGATAATACAGTTCCCTGTGGCACCCCCCGCCTGTAGTCTTCTACTGGCCGAGAGTTTGCTGCCAATTTTTGTCGTGAAAGTGCGCCCGGCAAGATATGACGCGATGAGTGCTGTCAAGTGTAGGCATGCTGTAATTTGCCAGCAACTTGTACAGCAACCCATCGTGCAATACCCTGTCGAACGCTTTCTCAATGTCTAAGAGTAGCATGGCAGTAGATTGCCTGTTATTAAACCCCTCATGTATGTCGGTGGCTAACTTCGCGGCCAGCATGACGGTGTCATGCCGCCCGCGAAAGCCAAATTGTTCATTAGGCAGTATGTGCAGTTTTTCAACTTCACAATTTATTTTGGGCAGGATTAGCCTTTCAGCTAACTTGCCGAGGGTGTTTAATAGGGAAATCGGCCTATATGATGCCGGCAGCTTCGGGTCTTTACCCGGTTTTGGGAAGTGTATTATGCACGCTATTTTCCAGGTTTGAGGGAAATGTTGCAGCCGAATAACCGCGTTAACTATATGCATGAATTGGATAATGGTTTTTCTAGGTAAATTTTTTAGGATTGTATTCGGAATATTATCCAGGCCGGGAGCTTTATTTCTCGGAAGACGGCAAAGGGCTTTGCGAATGTCCGCCGGAGTGATTCTCAGCTTATTAAGTACTAACGGAGGAATGGGATATTTATACTGCCGAAATGTGTTTGCAGTCTGCGTACAGAGTACGTGCTCAGGCATGGTGTCTGGCGCCGCACTATATATGCCTTCTAAGCAATCCGCGAAGGCTTCAGCTTTCCCTAGATCATCAGCGATGTCTAGACCACGATGCCTTATCTCAGGAGTGCGCATCATGCCTCCGCGGACTTTCTTAGCCAACTTCCAGAGTGAGTTGTCATCCCTGCTTATAGAGTTAATATAATTGAGCCACGTTTGGTTTCGATGTTCCCGGATTTTTATCCTTATTTCCTCCGTTAGCGCGTTAATGCGAGCGGATCCCATTTGTGTCCGGTTCCTTTGCCATCGTCGTCGAAAGCGATTGCGAAAGGTTATAAGATCAAGGATATGTTCGGGAAGGGATTCAGTGCTAGGGTGCCCAGTGACCCTAGTACACATAGCATCACGGATGCGCTGGATATTTGAAGTAAGAATTTCTACCTCGTTTTCTAGTTCCTGAACAGTGGCTATTTGCTCCGGGACGACATTATCTCATTAAGCCGCTCCCGGAACACCCTCCAATCAACATTCCTGTACGAAACGACGGTTTGACTCGTCGTCAAGATCCTGCAGTACAGGCTAATCTTGATTGGAAGATGATCCGAATTTAAGGCGTTACTCTCCTGCAGCTGAGAGGTCCTTATCACTCCCCGGGTAATAGCAATGTCCAGGAACGAGGCACCATGAAAATACGTAGGATTTGGCGTTCTATGATAGGACATTTCCAGGTTGTTCTCGATTATTCCCTTAAATAATCTACCCCTTGCGTTAGTTGTGCCGCCCCATTCAACATGGGTAGCGTTAAAGTCACCAATTAACAGGCATACTATATTTGGCGGAAGAATAGCCAAGAGATCGTTTGCCGTGAGGCGGAGACGCGGGGGCACGTAACCGCCACAAATACGTAGGCCGTTCGCAAGCTCGATGCAAACATGTTCTATAACGGATCGAAGATCTCGTATTCTTTTATACGGGAGCGACCTATGTACGAGGCAGGCCACGCCTCCCCCGCGTCGATGGGGCCTATTAAATCGCTCGATGTTATAGTCCCTTACTTTTAGTGTAAAGTCGGGTGCTATATTCGTTTCAATGAGGAAAACAACCTGAAAATTGGACGTATACATAAAGTTACGAAATTCGCCCAGTTTATACCTGATGCTATTACAATTCCAGCTAGCAATATGCAACATTTATACAATAAATCGGGAGTATTCATGTGTAAAGAAACGTATAGAAGCCTGAATGATTTCGGCTTTATTGCCCCTTCACGCTTCTAACATATTAGAATAACAGTCGAGAGCAAGATACAGTTGCTCTAAATTAACTAAACTATTAATTTTTGCCACGACATTGTTCAAATTAGTCATGGTATTTGATATATTTTGAGTATTAGTGTTGGCATGAGCAGTACCACTAACCTGTACAGTGTTAATATTTTGGTCTTGGCTTCGTTGCGGTGGCTGTCTGCCTCGGAGTTGCGGGAATAGTTTGTCAAAATCTTCAGATCGTTGGCCATTGCTTAGGCCTTGGCCACTCTGACCGTCTGCTACGTTAGGGTTCCTCCATGCTGGGTTTGCCGGGGGTGGCGCCGAACGAAAGGTTTGTTTTGCCGGCTTGTTTTTGGCTGCGGTGGATTGGATGATATTCAGTTTATACTGAAATACAGGACAGTCTTCGTCTATTGACCTGTGTGGGCCATTGCAGTTCACACACTTTTGGACGGTGATTTCGTGTGGTCCGGAACACTTACTGCATGCCACCCTGCGATTACAGTAAGTTTTGGCATGCCCGTACTGCATGGTTAATCATGGTTTTTTTGCATTGCAGCACAGGTTTATTTATTTATTTGAACGGCGAATCTCCCAATTAATTCTCACATTCATAAGCGTTTTGACTTCTTGGTTAAGTCTTCCTATGTTATAATTTGTACCAAGGATTACAAGAAATATAGGTATTCTTGTCTTACGCATTTCGAATATATTTTTTGGGTTAATATTATACTCATCTTTAAGTGCTTCGGAGATATCTTGCGGTTTAATCTCCCCGTCGAGGCTGCGAAGAACAAAGGCTCGCGTTTTCTCCTCGGATTCCGCGTATGTGTGGCACTCCGTTTTTTCTATATCGAGGGCACGTTTCAGGGTGTGGTGATCATTGGCAGTATCACAGTATACTATGACTGAATTTTTAGTGTACTTCAGTTGGTACTTTTCAATATGCATCTCTTTTAGATCCTCACGTAACTGGCGATGGTCACCGGACCTGCCTTTGATAACGACGGGCGGCGGCGGCTGGCTTTTCGGTTTTGCAGGCGCTTTTTGCTACTAGCGTTAGTTTTCTGCCTAACACTAGTAGAGGCAGAGGTTGAGGCAACGCTAACCGTATCCTCGTCCTCTGTATCCAGGTCCTGTAGGGGTAGGAATTGATTTTTTGTGTTTAGGGGCGGCTGGCCCATATTTAAAGTCACCAGTTTAAAATTCCGCTTAAACGGAATTTGCCTAAATGGCGTCTTAAAGGGGTCTTTTTCGCTGTTAGCTATCAGGGTAGCAGGAGTAGGAGGAGGTGACGGTCCCATAATAATCTGGGAATCGTTTCCTTGAACGGCGGGCGTTCTTACTAGAGGGTAATCGGCGGGCTTGCCGAGCGTTTTTTGCGTCGATGGTTTTTCAGTGGCATTGACCTTGGCCTTTTTTGTGCTCTCGGCACGATGCAGGTTTGTCGGACTGGCCTTCTTCTTGCCAGTATCGATGTTAGACGACATACTTCTTTTAATACCTGCAGAATGAGTGTCCCTCATGTGTTGGCGTATTTTGGTAATTTAACGGTATAATTCATTTTGCTATAGCTCATCGGTGTGCTTGAGCTTTTCCGTGTCTAGGCGGCATTGTACGCATATTTCGATAAAAATTTGGCTTTGGCTCTTTACCTTCTTTATAATTAGGTCGCTATACTTTCTGTTCGAATTGGACTCCATAGAGACGTTGGACATGGTGTCCTCGTCCTCCGTGCAGTCGCCCATGGCAGTGGCAAAAGCCGGGGGTCCGTCCCCGGAAACTACAAATACGTTGGTATAAAACCCTTCCTGGCCTTTACTGGTTACTACAAGAGCAAAAAGCAGTCCGAATACTATGTATAAAGATACAGAAATCGTGATTTAAAATCCGAACTTAAACCACAGTTTTTGCCGGAACTAAATAAAAACAACAAATTTACCGGAGCTAACTAAAAACGATCCGTCGCCAACGCGATTCACGATCGAACCCTTGTCACATGTTGATTGCATTACGAAGACATATTGTAATACGAGATGAATCGACCAATAGGAGAGGTCGATTTTGACATAGTCGCCTACGCCTGTAAAGGATATTAAAATGCAAATCTGTATATATTGAGTCAACATTGTAACCTTTTTCCAGTTTTTCATAAATAAACTCAGTATATAAAAGTAGATTTGTAGTTATGGATTTCTTTTTAATAAAATCATGTTGATTTGTTAACCCTAATAGTTTTCCATTTGGTGGGGAAAATACCCCTAGACAGTGAATTGTTAAAAAGGAACCATAAAGGTCTTGACAGAGAAAAATAATACTTCTTCAGAAGGCTAGGAGGAAGATCATCTGGACCAGGCCTCTTATTTGTATTTATATTTTCTAGTTGTTCCCAAATTTATGATATTTTGAATTTATAAGAGCTTACGTGGAGATCATTTGTTGGTAGTGGAGGACGCATTTATTGTATATTTATTTCAGTTTCATATAGAGATGAGAAATGCTGTGAAAATGCATTGGCAATATCAGCCGGATCTGAAAATTCTATATTTTGATAATTAACTAAATTAGGGATATTATTTTGATCTTTTCTTTTGTTTACATATTTCCAGAAGAATTTGACATAATTTTTGATACTTTGTTCTACTTTTTTGATATAATTGTCATAACAGATACCAGATATGTCCTTACAAAGGCTTCGAAGTTCAAAAACTATGATAATTCTGTGTAGTTGGATTTGACTTATAAATTTTATGAGACCTCTTTTTTATAGTGAGATCTCTGAGTTCTCGACTGAACCAAGCAGGAAACTTAAAATCACATTTAATAGCTATTTTTAGTACAAACTCTTTCAGACAGTAATCTATGATTAAGGCACACAACACAATCCCAATCAATATTCAGCAAATAATAATTTATCACAGTATAGTCTGTAGAACTCTTTTACTCATTTGAATAATACTCCAGGTAATATTTGAGTTCTGTATTCACATTAACTATTACTTATAATTCTCGCTATGATTATCATTATATTATGTTGTATAATACGGCTTATACTAACTGATACCGATCGTTCCTCAGTCTTCTAATCTCCTATATATATCGAGTTGAAGTAGGTTCAAGACTTGTATATATTATTATAATAACAATGCAAGGTCATCAAGGTTAAGTCATCCTTGTTGTCGGCGTTTGATAGCGCGTTCGTTGAATTGAAACAATAATATTACGTGTACCAGATAATATAAATAACCTTCGCTTAAACCTCGACCCGCACGGACTACCTTCACTGGTCTAGTTTCTGAAATACGGATTGTTTTCTTGATACCCTACAAGTCGCAGTTATCAAAATCAAATCTATATTCCACATGGTTATCAGGAGAACTGTGTATGTCATAAGCCTTAACATCGAATAATAAACCTGGATGATATTTATCACATTTTACCAAGCTATCCCAAGCAGTTACTACTTTTAAGTCACAATTATTTGTAAATATCAAATCTAAAAATACATTATTTACATTAGGAATGTTATTGACCTGTTTTAAATTTGAGTAACACATAGTTGCCGTTATACAAAATCGTTCGTAAAATGTTCTCCGCATGGAGTTCATATTCTCCAACATTTGTCGCAGGTGGAAAGTAAACCGCACAGAACACAAAAACACGGTTTCCCACACATACCCTCACCACAATTCTTCATGTCTAGCTGACGGATGTGGAGAGTTCAAAATATTTACTTTCAGTTTGTTCTTAATACCAATCATAAGCATTTAAAGATCCTTTACACAAATAGTGCACTATGTAAAAATCGACCTCTCCTATTGGTCGATCCATCTCGTATTACGATATGTCTGCGTGATGCAATCGATTTCTATCAAGAGCTCTTGTGATGTAGAGGTTTAGATCGTTGGGTCTCACCTGGAAAACGCGGGTTCAAACCCCATTGCTTTTTTTATTTTTTTTTAAGATTATGTTTCTAAACAGCTTTTTTTCTTGATTTTGGGTATGTCTTGGTTTAGATTGGGTTAGCACCTGGTAGGTTTCCTTTTCTTGAGCCCCCGTAGCGAGCGAAGCGAGCGGTGGGCCATGCGGATCGACCAATGGGAAAGGCCGATTTTTATATAGTGCACTATTTGTGTAAAGGATCTTATAATGCCAATCATAACACCTCCCCCTCGGTTATTTCCGGTTGCACTCTGATCCCTATCCTTTCTAAAGATTGTATAATTCTGTAAGCCAAACTCAGCATTGTAAAAATCATCATTTAACCAAGTTTCCTTTAGTATTAGCACATCATATCCTGCTATATTTATATTCTTTGAAAATTCCTTAGTTTTTGTTCGAAGACCTCTTACATTTTGGTAGTAGATGGAAAGGCTTTTAGTATTTAGTTGTGCATATTCATCAGGTATGTCTTTGGACTTTAGTAGGGTCTCCCGTAATGTTGCGCTCTGTGAAAATTTTGAGGCGTGTTAGAATTGTTGTAAGATCTTGTGTTGGATCCAAACACAAAGGGTTTTATTATGGCTGTTTTGGGGCACAAGTCACCATTATAAAGCTTATTTTCATCCTCATGCTTTATTGCTAATTTAAAAAGCAGATTGAGTATAAGATTTTGATTCTATCTTGTCACAGCTCAAGACAGTGATCTGGTTTTGTTTAAGGTAGTTCATAAGAGTTTGGTTGGATACATTTAAATCCAAACCATTGACATAAATCCATTCACGTTCTGTTTTTAGAGCTGGTATATCATTGTTTGTCCCTCTCATCATCCTAGAAGTTGAGCCAGATGTCATGATAGGAGTTTTTTCTGAGAGATTATCGGAGCTAGAGTTTATTGTATCTGCCCGAACAATGGCATCAGCCTAGTTATCGGATTCCTCCTTAATGATGACTTTAGATCCTCTACATAGATACTCTATATAATACGATAAAGGGTCACTTTGGGTCTTAAAATGTATTCTTCATGATCATATTATGTTTTTCATGGGGTAGAGGGGATGATAGTAAAATACGAATGGATTTTCAAATTGAATTTATTTTTAATGTTGCGAGCAGCTTTACCCAAAATTATGTAGTCCTTGTTTCAAGTTTATTTTGCCTTTTCTAAGAGACAAATATTAGGTTGTGTATGTATAATCAATATGTTAATTTATGGCATATATTTTCCTTGCTATCCTAGATTTTTAACATTTTTATCGATCAAGTGTCCAAGATCTCCTTAGATTTCATGTGCACGCGAGAGAAAATTCTCATATTTTGAAAATATTTAAATTTAATTAATCACGGGGCGGACATAAATCATTTTTAGGAAAGAAACAAGAATTTTTTGATTAGATAACACAAAATAATGGTGAATATAAGCAAGTGAAATTTATTTTAATTAATTTATATGCTTTTAATTTTGTTATAAAATTAAGTATTACGTTATATAGTTATAGCATGGAAATTGCTCAATTTTACTATATAGATAAAACGCATAACTCCTCCACGTGTTTAAAAACAAATCCCATAGAAAGTAATTTTGAAATGTTCTCTGATTTCCCAGGATATCAAACTAAAATAAGCAGACTCACCATTTACAATATAAAATAGCGTCAAAAAAAGTAGCGAAGATCGAAAAACTGTGACGACCCACGCGACGCGACGTCGGCAGTTCGATAGGGAATTTCTAGAACAAACTCTCTAATTCTTCTCTGTTTCGAAAATGTGGAAAATGGACTTTTCAGGGAAAACGTAAAAACATCGATTTCTATGTAAAAAAATTAAAATTGTTATATTTTAACATTGAAAATGTTTCTGTTCTCCCAGTATAGGGCCTCAAATCGTGAAAAAGTGCATGCTACATTTGCCACATCACGTCATACGCGTGAGAGCTCGTGTTAGTTTGTTTATTTAACCTTAACTTTGATAATAAGGTATCGGAATCGGTTCAAATGACTAAAATAAATTGGAACTAACTGAAACCAACCGAAAGTTGATTGAACGACTAACCAAAACTAACCAAAAGCACGAAAACGGGCTAAAAAGTACCGGAACAGGTTACAAAAATTACAGAAAGTTAAGCGAACCGAATTTTTGCGACTAACCAACAACATTAAATTTGATTATAACGAATCGGAACCGATTCAAATGACTAAAATAAATTAGAACTAATTGAAAGTATCCGAAAGTTGATTGAACGACTTATCAAAAGTAACTAAAAACAACAAAACGGGCTAAAAGTATCGGAACAGCTTAAAAATATTAAAGTAACTTAAAATTAACCCAAATTAACCGAATTTTGGCGACTAACCAAACCTAACCAAAAACGGTAAAATTGGTTATTGTAACGTATCGGAATCGGTTCAAATGACTAAAATGAATTAAATCTAACTGAAATTAACCGAAAGTTGATTGAACGGCTAACCAAAACTAACCAATAGTAACCAAAAGCACCAAAATGGCCTAAAACGTATCGGAACAGATCAAAAATATTAAAGTAAATTGAAACTAACCCAAATTAACCGAATTTTGGCAACTAACTAAAATTACCATTCGTTATAACGTATCGGAACTGGTTCAAATGACTAAAATAAATTGGAACTAACTGAAAGTAACCAAAAGTTGATTAGTCATTCCAAAGCACCAAAACGGGCTAATATGCATCGGAACAGGTTAAAAATATTAAAGCAAGTTAAAACGAACCCAAATTAACCGAACCATGGTGACTAACCAACAACCATGAAATTGGTTATAACATATCGAAACCGGTTCAAAAATAAATTAAAACTAAATGAAATTAGCCGAAAGTTGATTGAACGACTAACCAAAACTAATTAAAAGCACCAAAAACTGTTAAAACATATCGGAATGGACTAAAATTATTAAAGTAAGTTGAAACTATCCCAAATTAACCGAATTTTGGCAACTAACTTAAATTAACCAAAAACTTTTAAATTGGTTATAACGTATCGGAACCAGCATATGACTAAAATAACTGAAAGTTGATTGAATGACTAACCCAAAGTTACTAAATGCATAAAAACGGTCTAAAACGTATCGGAATAGATTAAATTTATTGAAGGAAGATAAAACTAACCCAAACCGAATTTTGGCGACTAACCAAAAACATAAAATGGTAATAACGTATCGGAACCGATTCAAATGTCTAAAATAAATTAAAACTAACTGAAATTAACCGACAGTTGATTGATAGACTAACCTATCAATACTAACCAAAAGTAGTCAAAAAGGGCTTAAACATCTCAAAACAGAAAAAATATATTAAAGTAAGTAGAAGCTAACTTAAATTAACCGCATTTTGGCGACTAAGATTAACCAAAAACATTTAAATTGGTTATAACGTATCGGAACCGAGTCAAATGACTAAAATACATAAATTAAAACTAACTAAAACTAACTGAAAGCTGATTTAATTACTAATCAAAAGTAACCAAAAGCACCAAAACGGGCTAAAACGTATCGGAATAGGTTACAAAAATTAAAGTAATTTAAAACTAACCAAAACGAACCGAATTTTAGCGACTAACCAAAAACATTAAATTTGATTATAATGTATCGGAGGCAGTTTAAATAACTAAATTAAATTGGGACTAACCGAAGGTTGATTGAACGGCTAACCAAAACTAATTAAAATGGGCTAAAACGAATCGGAACAGGTTAAAAACATTACAGGAACTTTACTTGACGAGAATGTAGGCCAAAGACCATACTAGAAGACACTTTGTATGTGATGATACATTTTATATTGTCAAAGAAGTTTATTGGGACGCTTCCCATCACGTATCGAAAAGTATATTTGCTTGTGGTGGTCCTCTTTGCTCTTTCAGGTTGCGTAACTCAGATGGTGATGAATAGAATAATAACTCGCTGACTTCGAAACAAATGTACGTATAATGATGCCCGGGTTTAGTATAAATTGACGTATGCACCTATATTGAAAACCATGTTTAAATATAATTTACCAGAAGGGCGTGAAGCGCATGACCATTCGTTGAGGACTGATTGGACGCGACCTATATTTGGTTCCCTTGAAACGATTTGAGGTTCTTTTAGTTTATGTTACTGACGTATTTTAAGGAGGTGTGAATTAGATGCCAGTAAGCGTTTGCCGTTGAGGGATTACGAACTGGACCAAGTTGTCCTTTACTGTGTTTGCATGTTCTATTTATACTAAAATTTGTTGAAAGTTTACTGATTGTTGTTTTTAAAGCATGTATAGATAATATGTATAATAATTATCTTTCAAGATCAAGTATCAAGTTCAAATTTAGACTGAGTGTTCTTTTTTTATACTAGAATCTTTTAGTTAACAATATATGGTGAGCTAGTTGATATTAAACTTTTCGAAATTTTAAGATCTCGTTACCGGAAAACCGAATAGTCTGAAGCAACCATGTATGAGCAGAATATATCGAGAAACAGCGTCGATCCGATTGAAAATGGCGAATTGGTGATTTTCAGTTTGAAAAATCTACTTTAAATGTACGTGCCAGCCCTTGTATAGCTATTTTTAAAAATAAGTATCAGATTTGAAAATCTCTTGGTGTCTGTTACAGAACCTTTTTAGTTCTGTAATAATTTTCGTACTGAGGGAAACAACTTATTTGAAATATTATTTCCTTAGACTTTACACATTCAGTTTTGGGACACCCTATATAATGTAAAGAAAAAGAAAAGAAAAACAAATTATAAATTAAAGTCGGGTTTTGCGAAGCTTATTCTAGGAGATCCTCAACGGTATCATTCGAGAGCGGAGATAGAAAATCTGAAACCGGCACAGTGAACAGTTTATTTTGTGAATGCTTTTTCTTTTAAGGTGTACGGTGCTGTTACAGGTCAGTAAATAGTTATTTATACTATAAGGGCATTTACTAGTCGAGGACGATTTTGTGCCCAAGCGATAGCGAGGGCTGACAATATAGTTCGAGACTATTAAATGTACTTACATCCCGTGGAGTATAAAAGATTTTTCTCCTCCCTGCAGAATTTATTCTTGGATCTCTATTAATTTAATTCGATACGTTTCGCATGAAATTATAAAGACAGCTCTGGCCGCTTTCTATAGCATCAAAAACATTCTTATTTTATCAATAACGTCAAGCTGACAGTTTATTATTAAAAATTGTGACAAATTGAAATTATTGATTTGTATAATAGCCAAATGAATATAGGAGAATCAGCAAATATCGCTTGTCTGTCGCTGCTGCCAGAAAAATCAAGGAAGAGGTATGAAGCAACGTATCAATATGTCAAGAAATGGTGCCAAACAAAGACTGTTATTGTAGTTTCAGAAACCGTGCTTTTGGCGTACTTTCACGAATAATCTGCTGTATTAAAATTTCCATCAAGCTTATGGGGTGTGTTGGGGAAACATCCCACCGCGTGTAGAAACTATTGTTTTCCACCGTATAGTTTGGTAATAACACCCTGTATGTATGTAGAATGAATGAGCCATAATAAATCCATGAATATATTATTTCACCCCGGGTACAACCCAATTTGAACATATAAATCAGCAGCTGTCAAGTTCTTCAAAACCCCTTAGTCCAAACCTGGATGGACGATCCCTTAATCCGAGCCTGTTCAGCAGTACTGTCAGTATAATAGATTACAATATAGCAAACTTTCACTCGGAAAGGAAATCGTTCTTAATCGTTTTTAATTCAATATATTTTTGTCTCAAATCAGCATTGTGAAAATAGTCTGTCAAAGAAAGAAAGAAGATGTTTCCCCCTCTCAGATAAAAACCGACGTAGCTTTCCCGCCTTATTGTCCCTCCTGAAATCGTAAGAACGACCAACTTACAGTTCAGTTGAAACGTTCGCTCGAATAGCAGTAAAACGTGCTGTTCTCTGTCCAAAGGTCAAATTCCTTTTTAGGCCAATTTCTCTTGTATGCACAAATATTAGAGAATATTCAGTGCACCTCAGTTATCTTTGTCCAAGGTTGGACAGAGACCTCCTTTTGGGCTTTTTTAAGCAATTCTTCGAAGTCAGAACAATAGCGTCCCTTTTGGAAAATTAAACATAAGATGGCGGAGTGACATTCCTGGTCGAATTTCTGTAAGCAAGGTGAAAGCTGGATTCATGGTTTCCGTAAATACAAAAATTAAGTTTGGAAGATAACTAAGTAAAGTATCTCCCCATTGCAGACAGGTAAAGCAGAGTCAAGGTGAAAAGGTACGCTGTGTGAAAGTTGCTAATTTGAAGAACGAAAAGTATTAAAATAAGAAAGATAAAAAACTAATTTTTAAATCAAACAATCAAGACTGTTTAGTAGATATTTCTAATTTTAAGAAACCTTTTGTAATATTAGTTTTATGCTTGAATGGACGAATGCCCGCAATTATTCTAAGAATTGTACATATATAATTAACATAGAAAACGCTGTTTATTTATATCTATAAATTCAAATGCAATTTACACCTGCGTTAATAAAGTACATTAAACCGAATACATGTTTCAATTCCTCTCACTACCCTATAGCAATACCGTTCATTAAAAGTGGTTAATTAAGATACCGCACCCTTCTTTATAGTATTAAACAATAATAAAATCACTTGTTTATCCCGACCAGTGTGAATATTCCTTGTTGAAGTCCACCCTTTCCATAGAGGAAAACATAGATATTTCCAAGTATCCTAAACTTCGAGCATTTTTAAAAAGAAGGAATGACGGGTATAAACCTAAAAAATCCAATGTGTTTGACAGGGAAAATGTGAAAAGTTCCTGTTTGATGCCCCCGATGATATTTATTTAATGATGAAAGTTGTAATGATAATGGGAATTGCTGGAGCAATGTTCTAATGAACTCTGTGTAATGAAAATAGACAATGTTGAGTTAACGCATGAAGTTAGAATTATTGTTACTCTTCCTGATTCCAAAAATGGAATGGCACGTAAATTTACTGTGACTAAAAGGGACGATCAGAAGGTTTGTTATTTCAAAATCGTTCAAAATTACATTCATATAAGATTTCACATGACGAATTTTAATCCTCGCTTCTTCATGCGATATCAAAATGGAAAGTGCTTAAATCAGTCTGTCGGGAAAACACGATTTCTTCAATTCCAAGTAAAATTGCTTAATTTCTGAACTTTGAGAATTTTAAGCAGTATACTGGGCACTCCCTTAGAAGACGTCGGCCACTTTATCAGCAAATACTGGAGTTGATGTCTCAGCTCTCAAGCGACATGGAGGATGGAAATTTGCAACTATTGCGGAAAGTTATGTAGCCAAGAGCGTCAACAACAAAAAGGAAGTTGCAAATAAAATTTTGTACAATATAACGAAGCCAGAAGTCTCCTGCAGTATTTCAAGAGTAACAGAAAACTTGGTTAGAGATGGATAATTTATGGAGTCGGAACATCCCATACAGATTGAGAAAAAAACGAAAAAACATTTATTAAAATTTTGTGAATATTGTTCATAATTGTGATATTGTATGTAAATTAAAGCTATTTCCTATGTTTGTAGTTTAAACTTAATGAATACAGGGTGGCATAAATTATTACCACCCAAGGGTGGTAAGTTGACTTACAACCCGTCGTCAAGGGCAATCGATACCTTTTTGGAAATTCTCACTTACGCCCTTCAAAATTGTGTCAAAATGGGTTATTTACAATACAGGGCGGGAAAAAAATGAAATTTATAACATTGTTATTAGCATAATATGTACAAGTATTGCTTTTATTTTTATGGATAGTTCATATTGGATGATTTAGCATGTGTATGTATTTATTGAAATCGTTTTATGCTGTGAACAACATTGAATTAAATGAAAACCAAAAATAGATTATTTTCTGCCTTTTCGTGCTGGGATTTTAGTTTAAGTACGACAGAGATTGTAAGCAAGAGACTTGGTGAATCTACTAACATTTTCCTTCCCTGGCTGGGCGAATATCCTAGCATGAATGATTATTTATCATTTAAAATGATCATTCTAGAAATATTGGCTCAAATTGCAACTAAAGCTGAGTAGCCTGCCGTATGGGACCTCAGTACCTGCTGGCGATGTCTGGCTAACTAATACCAAACTCTTCAGTTTTGAATGTATTGTCACAAGTGTGGAACGACAAATTTTGGCACGGGACAGTAATTTAATTTTTACTAAACTAATAAATGTGGCGCAGGGTACGGTTTTTGGAATTGTGATCGAGGCTCTCTGCCATGCTCTTTTCCCTCGTGAATTCCATGCGGAGTATGGCACGATTTCTATATAATTAATAAAGTAGGTTTATTACAAATTTGTGGTTTGCTTTACATATTACACGTTATTCCTCAAATTCGAACCCGGGTATGTTATACTACAGTACGAGTTCAGAAAATATGACAAAATAGGTTAAATTGAAACTTACCGAAAATCGTAAAGATATTTCCGTAATTTAACTAGTCCGAAGTACTCCGAAATTCGAAATTCGAAGAAATACGTCTTCCAATATTTTGACATGATGTTTAGGTTAAAATATGTAGATTTATATGCGTAGAAAACGGTTTTATGCTGGACATAGGTCAGGATCGAAAACATATGATATTGGTGATCAGAGGCAGTTTCTGGCGGATTTTATGCCAGATTTGAACGTGATAATTCTACTTTTAACATACCGGTGCGTACAGTTTTTGTGGTAATAAAGTAGATTTATTTGTCGGAAATCTCATTTAAATTATTTGAAGATGGGAAAATGGGCCAAAATCGGAGGATTTGGATATTTTTCAAGCAATAAGCAGCGGTTTCTGTCAATATCATTGGATTAGTTTGGGCTTGTTTCGAGGGAAAATTTAACTTTAAACATCGAAGTTGTGGCCAGTATATTCAAAATAAAGAACACAAAAAAATACTTTTATTTCATAATATTAATCTAGCATTGTTCAATTTTTCACTTCTGTCGTGTGGTCTTAAGCACACACCGTTTTTTTTTCACTTTTACTGGGACAAAAAGCATAAGTATATTCCAATAGTTCACAACATATTCATGATTGAACTTTTATCTTCTTTTATACGCCATTGCAAAATCAATGTAACAATGGCAAAATTCTAACAGAATGTAAATCTACGACTATAAAAAATCAATAGAGGTAGTTCTCCTAATTAGTACAGCATACGTTCTCATTAGTTCGGAAGCTGCATAACCAAAAAATTAATTCTATATTGAAATTTAGTACTCTACACAAAAACTCGAAAATGAAAAATATTAATGAATAAAAACTAGATAGTACTGAAAATTTTATTTAAACGTGGAAGAGAACACATGTTTATACATATAAACCATTAGATCATAATAAATTTAAAAAAAAAACCTAATAATTTGATTTTGATGATTTCCGTTTAAAAAAAATAATAAATCAAAATTTCTATAATATATTTGTTGCCTTGTTTTTTATGGTAAACGGAAGGGCCTCGCAGGAATATTATGGGAAATCGGATTCAGATAATGAAAGTCTGATAATGTATAATAGTTTTTGATGTCACAATAAAAAATTTTTAATCAGCGAAGAAAAGCTCAAAATATTTTGAAACGACGAGCCTTAAACTTGGAACTTGGATTCTTATTTAACAGAAGAATTGTAGGCTGGGAGCCAGCACTATGTTAAAATAAAGGCTGAAATTAAATAAAAATGTAAAATAACAAAATCATCCTTTTTACGAGAAAAATCATATTTCTTCTATACATATTTCGTAAAGTTAAACTATATGGATAATATGACTTTTTGAAATCGGTGGCTAAATTTTCATTTTTATCCAGTCATATACAGTTATATTTACTAGTTTCTGTACAGGAACAGTAATGTTGTAATCATTTTAATGTTTTACGTATGTAAGCTGCGGCCAAAACGGCTAATGTTATCGAATTTTGGCCCTACGAGTGAGGTGGCAATTTTGCTCCTAATTTTCCTGACGATGTAAATATTTTCTGTAGCATGGTTTCAAAATAAGCATAATTGAAGGGGTGGACTAGTGGGACGAAAAACGGGAAATGAGAAAGAGGACAATGTAAACAATTAAAAGGAAATGTCAAGTTACCAATATGGAAATCAGGCAGATAAGGACAGGTACATTGCGGAAAGAAAGAAATATAAGGACTTCATAAAAACAAAAAAGCTAGCACATACCAATGAATGTGAGAGATATAATAGGCCCAATTATTAAAGAGTGTGGTAGAAGGGGGATATTCCCACAGCATTGAAAGAAGGCAAAGATCGTCTGGTTTCCCAAAGGGGATGGTGGACTGCGACCTATTAGCTTGCAATCACTGATGGGGAAGGTATTGGATAAAGTAGTTAATAGGAGATTGTAAACAGAAATGAAGAAAAGAGGGATGATTTCGGAATGGCAATTTGGATTTAAAAGAGGAAGTTACACAGTCGACGAGGTGGAAATGCTTGCACAAGATATACAGATGGGAAAAATGGCCAAAAGAATGCAGTTAGTTATGGCCCTTGATATGAAAAACGCATTTAACTCTGCATGGGGGGCTACTATAATGGAACGAATGAGAATAGACAAAAGCACCATAAAGTGTCGAAGCTGCTGATCAAACGTGTGATAGACGAAACTAAGGACAAACACAATCAAAGGATCAGGAATAAACGTTTGCAATGTCCCAGTGGTTCCAGGAATTTCTGGTCGGTAGCAAAGGCAGTAAGTAACAACTTTACAAAAACGTCTCTCCCACCTTTGACGGACGAACGTGGAGTCATGGCGACTACAGCCAAGGAAAAAGCAAACATGCTCGCTAAAATGTTTTCACTCTACCTTAGACGTCCCACAAGGCAAGACTCTCCCCACCATATCGAATATCAACACTACCATGGCAGAAGTCAAGTTTCATCACCATGATATTCGCAAAATCCTTAAAGAACTAGATACGCAATAGGCATCAGGAGTCAGGACCGGACGGAATACCTGCCATCGTGCTAAAGAACTACGCCAACGAACTAACACCCGTTTTTTTCTAGGCTTTTTTCTCTTTCTTACGGAAAAGGGATTTACCCATCCTCTTGGAAAGTCGCTCGAGTGCAACCTGTTTCAAAAAAATGCAAGAAAACCCCACGCCCTCAAACTATCGCCCAATTGCCTTGCTTCCTATTATATCCAAAGTCATGGAACGTGTAGTCAACCAGCAACTACTCAAGTACCTCGAGAACAACAGAATAATCAGCGATAATCAATACGGCTTTCGCAAAGAGAGATCGACAGGAGATATATTGGCCTATGTCACTCATATATGGAGTAGGGCAATTGAAAACTACGGAGAGTCTCTAGCGATTGCGTTGGATATTTCAAAGGCATTCGACAGAGTTTAGCATGACGGACTGCTCAACAAGCTGCCGTCCTTCGGACTACCAGCCTCTCTCTGCAGCTAGCTGGCCAGTTTCCTTCAGAACCGATCGCTACACGTTACAGTCGATGGACACATTCACCATCAACGCGGGCGTGCCCCAGGGCACAATACTTTCACCAACTCTGTTCCTTATCTATATTAATGACCTGCTGATCGAAACGAATAATCAATTACATTATTACAATTTTGCAGATGACAGTACCTTTGTCTCCCACTTTAGATCAGAAAAACCCTTACCAGCGACTGAGACTCATCACCGCAGACAGGAGCAGATTACAGCTATTAATCAAGACCTGGAGAAAATTCTAACTTGGGGCGACCGAAATTTGGTCCAGTTCAATGCAGCATAGACCCAAGCAGCAACGTTTACCAAGAGGGCCAATACAGCGGGCCCTGACATCATTATGGCAGGATCAACCATTCCTTCATCCTCGTCAATCGAACTGCTGGGTGTCTCGGTCAACAGCAATATGTCATGGCATGACCATGTTGGTAACATCGCAAAACCAGCCTCCCAGAAGCTTGGTGCGCTATTTCGCAACAAAAAACTCTATACACCGTAGCAGTTGCTCTTGCCGTACAAAGCGCAAATAAGACCGTGCTTAGAATATTGCTCACATATCTGGGGTGCCGCACCAAAGCACACCCTAAAGCTGCTGGATTCCATTCAGAAGAGAGCTGTGTGTCTCGTTGGCGACCCGGAGTTGACACGGAATCTGGATAGTCTGGAACACCGCAGACTTGTGGCCGAGATGTCTCTGTTTTGCAGATACTTTCACGGCAGTTGTTCCAAGGATTTGGCCCGCATCATCTCGCCCCTGGCAACTCCTGCCAGAGAACTAGAAACAGACATACTTATAGAACATAACTTTACAAGAACTCCTTTGTCTGGCGCATTGCATCAGTGTGGAACTCACTTCCAGGACATCTGTTTCCCACTAATTACAATCTACAACTATTCAAGAACCGTGTCAATCAACATCTTCGCACACACCGCTTGTCGAGCGCCATAGGATCTCCCTTTAGTGTGTGTGCCACTGCCATAAAAAAAGTTATATTGGAGCTTCCTGCGGGATAGGTCAGTAGTCAGTGGAGATGTCGATACGAAAATAAGCAAGGGTTGTCCGCTAGGCCCTAGCCCTGGAACAACATTGTGGTTAGTAATGATTGAAGAATTGTTTGAGTGCATGAATAGTTTGAAAGTGGAATGGGAAATTAATGAGGGACTGGATTAATGCGGAAGGTTGGTTTATCAGGCATATGCAGATGGCCAGGTCATTATACCCAGAGGACAATCAGTTTAGGAATTAGAGCGGAGATTATGGAATACACTGACTAAATGGGAAAGACACAATAGACATACTTACATCAAAATGAAAATAGAGACGTGATTTATTCCTGAATGACCAGGGGGCCGCAACTTATGATCGGTAAAAGACACCAACAATGGAAAATATAAGATACCTGGGCATAATCCTGGACAAACAAGGTCTATTCTTAGAACATGTAAAAATGTAACTAACGAAGACCAATATGGCAATAAGGGGAATTATAATACGGAAAGAATCAATATTGGGGAGGTGATGAGGGTTATATGGGATAGAGGATTGAAGTCGGCAATTCTCTACGGTGGTGCAGAGATATGAGGTGCGAAAGCAGGTGACTTTAGGGTAAAACGACAGCTTGGAGCAGTGCAACGGTTAATATTGATGGGAATGAGCAGGGCCTATTCAACAACATCAACGGCTGCACTGCAGGTAATATATATATATATATATATATATAGACAGAGAGAGAGAGAGAAAGAGAGAAAAAAAGAGAGAGAGAGAAAGGAAGAGAGACTAGAATACTAATTTTAAATACCTATTGCGTTTCATCTACTACCTAGTACGATTCGATCCTTCAACCGTCAACTTAGATATACGTATCCCCAATATTTATTTACAAAACTCAGTGCAGTGCATGAAGTATCAGTCAAAAATAAAGACACAATTAATCGAAGAGTTAGTTTTTCCTCAGTTATACAGATTACCATACATGTACAGACGTGACTGAAACGGATTTTCAAAACTTAAGTTTATTTACGTTTTGCAACTTCATTTTTTTAAATACTTAAATTAACGTTTTTAGCGTTTTAGTTTGAACATTCCTTACTTATATTATGAAATATTTCATATCTAAAAAATAATTATCAAAAATATAAGTTAAACGAAGGAACTTGAAAAAAATGTGGTTATTAATAAAAACTTGCTTCCCTTGGCTTAATTCTTAATTTATTTAGGCAGTGAATACAATCCACTAATTACTTTTGGAAATAAAACAAGTTTTATTTATATTCAGTCAGTGTGTAATTATAATTATAAAATAAATATGGTCGACATGGCAGTGTATAGCGTGGTTCGTGAATATATCAATCACAATATCAGATTGTTGACCTTTAAATAGGTTTTTTATACTTATAATAAACAGAGTTATTGTTTGTTGTCTACAAATTTCTGTTTAGTCCACGTTGAATTAATTTTTTTATTGAAATATTATTTTGGCATAGACAGTTTATCAACATCATGATGCTAACTAATATTATCATATAGCCTTAACTAATGAGTTTAAGTAAATTGGTGGTTTCATCAGATATTCATATATAGTATTCTACGTGGAGCTTTTCTTTCTAACCAAGTAAACATTATGTTATTAGCTTATTTAACTTTTATATCTACGATTTTTTCCTAAATTACAAAAAAATTGTTTAATATGACTACAGAAAGATAATACAACAGAAAAGCAACTAACCTGAAAAACATTTGATCATTTGCAAGTTACAATAGAATAATAATTCTAAGTAATAATCCACACCTAATGTTATTAATGCCATTCATGAATATGTTGAACAATAATGGCCCCAGAGCGGATCTCTGAGAGACTCTCGATTTGGCGAGGGATTTTTCAGACCTGAATCCATTCAACTGCATGAACATATTGAGTTCCATCAGTAAGATATGACCTAAGTAGGTCGATAAGACCATTGGAAGAACTACAAGCAGCAAGTTTTTTTAGTAAAACGTCATGGTCAAGTCTGTCAAACGCCTTTGTTAGGCCAAGTGATAACAGAAAGGTTAGTCACAGTTAGGCGACCCTTCGTGCAACCATGTTGATCGGCAGAAAAAACATTATTTACATGATGATAAATTTTACCTTCTAGCAGTGTTTCGACAACCTTACAGAAATTGCAAACGATAGAAAGAGGTCTGCAATTTCTTATATCAGTTCGAATACCCTTTTTGGAATTAGGGCAGGCCTTAGAACATCTCCATATT
>JAEQML010058565.1:0-29972 GCA_016904865.1 Pissodes strobi | reverse complement strand
AGTGTTGTTTCGCAGCGGTGTTAAAAGGGCCAAAATGAATAAAGAGTTATTAATTGAGAAGGTGCGACAGTACGAATTTCTCTACAATCAACGTTCAAATAATTACAGGGATCAAAACACGCGTTATGAAGCATGGGAAGAACTATAAATATATATTTTGGGCTTTGTTGCCATTATAATTCCAACTGCACATTCCTCTAATAACTCTTCCCATTCATCAGAAGATGAAGTATCACTCTCCATACCTGTTCCCACTGAAAACGCCAAGTTTATACTAATATGAAATCCCAATCTTAATTATTAAAATATTTAAAGTCGAGATAGCGTGGGCGTTGCGTCTTGCAAGTGGGTACACATAGATGAATTCGTGGGACCACGTCGGCTAACGTGGCATAGCGTAGCGTGGTGTGGGGTGTTGCTAGTGGGTTTCGGGCTTTAAGGTCGTGATGTCTCCGAGGCAAGGATAGGGTGTTTATACTAAGCGTTTTTTCCAGATTTGAGTAGATAATATTATCAGTGGGTATGTGCTGCTTGTATGCTACATATCGAAGGAATTTCCTCTGGATTTGTTCGATTTTGTTTATATGAACAGCATAGTAAGGTGTCCAGACGCAAGAACAATATTCCAAGTGAGGCCTAACCAAGGAACAATAAAGGATTTTTAGGGCATTGACATTAACAAATTCGGAGGTAGTTCGCCTAATAAAACCCAACATCCGAAGTGATTTATTACAGATAATGTTAATGTGGGGAACAAATGACAAACTAGTATCAAGGGTGACGCCTAAGTCGCGGACTGTTTCAACTACTGAAAGTTCTTCGCCGAGAATGCTGTAATTAAATATAGTAGGGTTTTTGGAGCGATAAAATCTCATAACGTGACATTTCTGTATATTTAAGTCCATGCAGTTAATTGGACACCATTGACCAAGCGGGTCAAGCTGGTTCTGCAGGTGCATAGCTTCGACGAATGATGATATCTTCATAAAGATTTTTAGGTCGTCGGCAAACAAAAGACTGGATACAAATGAGAAATTCTTGGTTATATCATTAATGAAAACATTAAAAAGCAGGGGTCCTAAATGAGACCCCTGTGGCACCCCAGAAGTGACAGCCATCTCCCTGGAAATGAAATTTCCCGCGCGAACACAGAAATATCTATCACGGAGGTAGGATGAAAGCCAGGCCAAGAGGCATCCACTCAGGCCAACAGATGCAAGCTTTGCTATGAGGATTTCGTGGTTGGCCCTGTCAAACGCCTTGGAAAAATCAGTGTACACCGCGTCCACCTGATACCCGCCCTCCAAAGCGCCCGAAAGAAAATCAACATAAGATATTAGATTATGCTCCGTAGATCTCCTCTCCCGGAAGCCATATTGTTCATCCAGAATCATTCCACCCAATTCGGACGTTAGGTAGTCCGTAATAAGGCATTCGAAAAGCTTTGGAATACTACTCAGTATAGATATAGGCCGATAATTTTTTATATTCGATTTGTCCCCAGATTTATAAATTGGTATGACATAACTCAGCTTCCAATGATTTGGAAAAACACCTATTTCGAGAGATTTATTAAAAATGAAATACAATGGCCTTGCGAGTATGAAACAACAAAACCTAAGACGCCTTGGAGGCACTCCATCAGGTCCAGGGCCCTTGTTGATGTCGAGACTGGAAAGCTTATTGAATATGTCTGATATACGAATTTGATAGTGGTTAAGGTTTTTAATATTTAAATAATCTTGATTAGCAACAAAATTAGGATTATATTTGTTTGAGAATACACTCGAAAAATAGGAAGCAAATAGATTTGCCATATCAGGTCCGGAGCTAGATGATAATTCGTTTAAGTGCATTTCTCTCGGTAGTCCAGGATATTGTTTCTTGGCGTTAATGAAGTTCCAAAAACCTTTGATGTTATCGAGTAGGGATAATTCAGTATTATGCACAAAATCCGCACGACATGATCGGGCAAGTGTTTTACACTGAGCTCTTAATAAGGAAAATGAATCATAATCATCAGGAGTATTGGAAATTTTGTATTTTTTGTGAGCTGTCTTTTTCAATGAGACAAGGTGTCGTAATTCACGAGAGAACCAGCGAGGAAATTTAAAAGTTGGTAGATTTTTTTGTGGCACAAACAAGTCTATGGCTGTGTAAAGAATGTCATAAAAAATGCTAATCATAGTATCTAATGGTTGATCTTTTAAGATTTCGTCCCAAAGGACGCAATTTAGGTAATCATTCATGGATGCAAAATCTGCATTTTTAAAATCATAATAACATCCACCTTCCTGGAAACCAAGCAATGGGGGTCCTCCTATCCGCCTGGGAATCAGGATTTCCAACGACGGGTGGTGTGGGTCCTCCGGAATCAGAATGTCTTCGGCTCTAGAGACAGTAGTGCCCTCGACATTCGCGAGTACTAGATCGAGAATTACGTTCCTGAAGTTTGGGATACTACTGTTCACTTGGAAAAGGTTGTGATAAGAACACAGGTTGGCTAATAGTTCTAATGAGTCTTTTTCACTTTTCGGCGCGTTGGGTGAGGGGGCACAGCACGAGCTAAGGTTTTCATCAGTCCAACTAGCATGGGGTAGATTAAAGTCCCCAATAATACAAAGTTCGGCATTTGGGTAGAGTTCACAAAGTACTTCCATGTATAAACAAAATGTTGTATAAGTAGCGACGTTGGAGTTGGGTGGAAGATAGGCTGCCCTTAATACAATTTGGCGTTTACCTAGGTTCAGGAAGACAGACACCGCCTCACAATCAACATCCAGATCAATAATACTACTGTCAATTCCTTTGTCCACAGCAATGAGTACACCTCCTCCCCTGCCAAAACCAGTAGTGACGGGACACCTGTCCTTACGATATGTATGGTAGCCACCTAAACCAAGTTCGGCGTCATGGAACTCGTCACTCAGCCACGTCTCCGTCAATACAATAATCTTAAAGGGGGAGACAGCCACACTAAGATGTAATACGTTTAGTTTAGTCCGTAAGCCCCGCACGTTCTGATAGTAAACTGATAACTCATTAAACGACTGAGGGTGATGGTCTTGGGACGATATCAGTTTTTTTTAATGATTTGAGGAACTCCACGGACGTAAGAAATGGTCAAGTCAGCTTCTCCACTTGCGGTTCGATCTCTCAGTTGGGTTCTCAAATGAATTCAAATGCTCACTTTGGTCGGGAGTAAGGTCAGCATTAATGAAAATCGAACGAGACTTGTCAAGTTTTGATTTGCACCTGAGTACATGTTTAACTTCGTTAGAATTAGATAGTTCAACTTTAAGAGCCTGATGACCATTTTTGTTCGGTTTTCCCACTCGCGACACTTGCTTGATTTGAATTTGATTTGTACTGACCTCACCTAGCAAATCAGAAACTAGCTGTTTATCGTTGTTTGACTTTTTGATATTAAAAATCATAATATTACGAGCTCGCTCCTGTCTATCGCTCATCTCTCGGAAAACAAACTCATTTATGGGTTTAGGAGAATGAGCTTCTACGGGCACAACAGTGGGAGACCTCTTTAGCGAGTCCAATCTAGTTCTGAAGCCTTCGAATTGGGCCTGCAAGTCGCTCAAATGTTTTCGCATTTTTGGTACGGCGGCGAGCCCTTCAAGACAGTCCTGACAGAAGAATTTTAGTTGACGGTTATTTCGTAGGTCCATCACTCGAAACTCCGAAGCAGTAAGACCTGAGCATGAGCGATGCATTTTGCGCTCACAAGAATCGCATGCTATTGCATCCCTTTGATCGCCAAGGTTACTGTCACACTTTAAGCAGATCATGTTTAAGGATAAATAGTTGGCTCAACGTGGCAACAGCGCAGGTGGAACGAATACACAAAGCCGTCGCCAAAGGTAAACAAATCAGAAATGCAGGAAAAAGCTAGTCTCGAAGAGTCGAAGACCGGCAGAAACAAAGCACAATAGGCACAAATTTTATTCAGGATTGTTCACTAAACAATAACTATGCCACACTACCTTTTTGGGATTTAACTTCTTTTAAGGAAATCGGAAAATTTGCGACATTTTGATAGTCAATCTGAGAGCGAGACCGACAACGTTGCCGCGATATTATATTCAAACAACAAAAGAAAGCATTCAGAATCCTATCCAAAATAAACCAATCGGAGTCCTGCCGTCCACATTTTAAGAACCTAAAAATATTAACTCTCTCAGCAATTTATATCCAACAAGCACTCTAATATGCCAAAGGAAACTTTGTAAACTTCCAAACCCATCAATCGGTTCACTCCCATGATACGAGAAACAAAAATCAAGTAATAATCCCTCAACATAGATTGTCTTTCATCCATAAATTTTTTTAAAAATTTCGTCAATAAAACTTTTTAATTGTCTTCCGAAACAAATAAAAGCCTTACCATATAACAAATTTGCAATTAAAAAATACTTCACCATATAAGCCCATATGAGACTCGAGAGTTTTTGGAGTTTGACTCCTATGAGAAGATCTAACGTCGCAAATATATAAACATTGACAACAAAGTTATCACTACGCAAGAACATATCAATTGCCACTTGGAATGTTCAGGGTCCAGGGTCCAGGGTCTCGTTTCACATCCTGGTAAATTAGATATTATTGAACGGGGAAACATCAAATAGTTGGTCTGTCCGAAACGCATTGGGCAGGCCAAGGACATTTTAACACCAAAAATGGTAACACCATATATTTCTCTGGCCACCAAACAGATTCATTACATGGAGTGGCGATAGTCATTAATAAGCAACTACAATCAAGTGTACTGGGCTACAACCCTATTAACTCAAGAATAATCACGATAAAGATCAATGCTAAATTGTGCAACTTAAATATAGTCCAGGTTTAGGCACCAACTGCATCCCACAGTGAGGAGGATATTTATGAATTCTACCACCAATTAGAAAGAACTATTAGGAAAATACCCAGCAAAGAGGTAATTTTAATGCCAATCGGGCAAACACCAGAAGATGAACAAATAAGGCAATTGATCGGAAGTTACGGCTTGGGAAAGAGGAATGATTCCTGTCAAAAGCTCATAGAGTTTGGGTTAGTTTGGGTTAGGAGTTTAATACAAGGATCAAATTGACTTCTTCCTCATAACAGCCAAATGGAAATCAAGCGTCAATAACGTGAAAACTCTCCCTGGAAAAGAATGTGGAAGTGATCACAAACGCCTGCTAAAGTCAGAATTCATGCAAAAACAAAGAAAATAGAAAAAATAACTCCCTCCTTCCAGGAACAATTGAACCAAAATTGGAGCAAAACCTAATAACAGATTGGGATACCTCAAGACAATCAAATCCACAAGAAATTAACCACCAAAGAACAAATGATACAACAAAACAAAAGGAAAGTAAAGAACTAAAAATGGATGACCGACGACACTTGGAATGTAATAGAAGAAAGTCTCTCAGACAACCAGGCACAAATACACAACAACGAAGAACCGAATATAGGAGACTATGTAGAGAAATACAACGGCTATGTAGACGAAATAAAAATCACCACATAGAACAAAATGCCAAGAGATCGAAAGCAGAGCCAACACCAACGAAACCCGAGACCTCTTCCAACACATTAAAGAAATTACAAGAGAATTTAAACCAAAAACGTGGAAGATAGAGAGCAAAGAGGGGAAAGTCATCAATGAGATAGACGACGTAGTGGAGGTATGGCAGAAATACTGCGAAGATTTATACACACATGAAACAAACAATCAAGAATTAATACACATCCCTTCCATCGCGATGTCGGAAAAATTGAACAAGAACCGGATATATTAAAAGCAGAAGTAGAGCAAGCCATCCGTTACTTAAAAAATAATTAAGAGTACAGGTGTAGATAATGTGAGCGCAGAAATACTAAAACAGCTTCCTCCAAGCGGTATCAATCTATTATGGAAGATATGCAATAGAAACCTCCTACTCCCAGTCCGGTGGTAAACAAAAACAAAAAACAGGTTACAAATCAGTCTTTTGACTGTGAAAATGAGGAAGGTTGGACAAAAGTAACACGAAGAGGCAGAAATAACAATATATCCACTAAAAACATAAGACCTAAACCAATAAAAGGAACAAACAAGTCTTCAAGTATTCTCAAAGCGGCCCAACTAAAATCGTGGATATTTTTATCAGGTTTTGATCCATCCATACCTGAGGATATGATAACAAATCATTTGGAAACAAATGATCTTGGAGATGGATTTTTTTGTGAAAAAATTGTTACAAGGAAGGATAAGACCAAAAGCTCTTTTAGACTGGGAGTTCCTCAAGATAAAAGGGATGACATAATGTCCTCCAATCTATGGTCCTGTGGAATTAGGGTGAACCATTTTATCAATCTCCAGCGCTTGCAAACAGCAAGGTCACAGTATCAACCAAGGATGTCAAACCACTGAAAAAGTTGTGGAAAATACTGCGACTCTGCTTTATGAATATTAGCGAAGGTTACTTGAGGGGATAAATGTTACTGCCAGGGTGATTATACAGGAAAAATATAGAAAAAAAACCTGCTTAAATCTGCCCGTTTTGAGCAGGAGATCATAATACTAAAAGGACGATCACACTATACAACATAAAGATTATATACAGAAGTATATACAAGCATGGCATAATGCCATGTGTAGACGCGAGTCTATTCCAGTGTGATTGGGATTGTAACGGAGCCCGGCGGGTCCGACTACGGAGACATGGATGCTTCGGTGGCTCGAGTTCAAGTGATAGACATGGGCTTCGCTTGTGCGTATTTATACGCGCAGCTAGTCCCTTGGCAAGCCACGCCCCCGTGTCCGGACACAGTAAGCGGTAACCAGGAAGCAGCTCGCGCTCACTACTTTAGTGGTAGTAGCGTTTCTGTTCTCCTGATAGTTTACAGATTTTAGAGGTGTTTTAAAAAGTTGCCTTTTGAAAGATGGGGATATTTACAATTTCTAATGTTATGAAAATAGGATATTCTTGGTGCATATGAACCAGGGTGGCATAAATTGCTTATAAAATAAAGATATGCCTCCATATATGGTGCCGTGCGGAGTGCGGTATTCGGGGGTGTATCTTAAGTTTGCGAGATTGGCCGTAAGCGGAGATCCCTTTATTTGCTGTTCGAAAAACCTGCATGCTATATTGTCAATGTATTCATCAACAAATTCAATGTTCGCCATAGCATGCAGATCTGTGATCCTTACTCTGTCTCTCAGGGAGAGGGAGAAGGCCGCCCTTAAATAATGATTCTGTATGACTTGAAGTCGTTGTCTATGACATTTTGCCGCCGAGCACCACACCGGGGCACCATATAGTAAAGCTGGCCTTATTAGTGACCGGTAAAGGGTGAGTTTATTGGCAGGGCTCAGGAAGAACCTGCTTGCTACCAGTAAGCTCAACCCTTTTTTGATGGGTACATTTTTATTGACGGCTGCCTGTATATGTTTCCCAAAGTTCAGTTTGGTATCCAGGGTGATGCCCAGGTATTTGACCTGGGTTAGTTTGGGTGTTATAATAGTATTCCCTACTACGAGCGGTGTGATGTCAATGTCGCGCCTTTTACGGGTAATTAGGATTAACTCCGTATTGGCCGCGTTAAGGGTGAATTTCCATCGCTCATAGTACGGAATAAGAATGTCCAGGTGTGCTGACAGGTTAGATTTAGTCACTTCTGCTTGAGGATTGCGGGAATAAATTGCCGTGTCGTCGGCAAATAAGACTAGCCGGGTGTTGGGATGTGACGGGAGATCTGCTATAAAAAGATTGAAGAGTAGCGGCGATAAGACTGTACCTTGTGGCACTCCTGCTGACAGTTGTCTGCTAGTTGAGGAGCTACAGCCAATCCGGGTGGTGAAGGTTCGCCCGGCAAGGTATGACTCGATGAGCGCTATCCAGTACAGTGGGAAGCTGTACTTTGCTAGAAGCTTGTACAGCAGCCCATCGTGCCATACCCTGTCGAATGCCTTCTCTATGTCTAAAAGCAGGAGTGCTGTAGACTGCCTGCTGTTGAACCCTTTATATATATCAGTGGCTAACTTCGCTGTCAGCATGACGGTGCCATGCTGACCACGAAAGCCAAATTGTTCACGGGGTAAGATGTTCTGTTCCTCGACTATCCTGCTTACCCTCGGCAAGATTAGCCTCTCAGCCACCTTCCCGAGGGTGTTTAGCAGGGATATAGGCCGATAGGATGCCGGCAACTTGAGATCTTTTCCCTGTTTGGGGAAGTGAATTATGGCCGCTACCTTCCAGGATTTAGGGAAGTGTTGTAGCCGAAATACCGCGTTAACAGTATGCATGTATTGGATGAGTGTCTTATTAGGAAGATTTCTCAGGACTATATTCGGAATGTTGTCCGGGCCGGGAGCTTTATTTCTCGGAAGACGGCAAAGAGTTTTGCGGATATCCGCCGGGGTGATTCTCAGTTTATCAAACACTGACGGAGGGATAGCATACTTATGTTGCTTAAAAGCGTGTACAGCGTTGCTGTAGCGCTCTTGCTCGGGAAGGGTGTTAGGCGCCCCGCTGTAGACGCCCTCCAAGTAATCCGCGAAGGCTTCCGCTTTTCCTTGATCGCCTATAATATCTAGGCCTCTATGCCTGATAACAGGAATTTGCGTATAGCCTCCGCGGACTCGCCTGGCTAACTTCCACAGCGAGCCGTCTTCCCTGTTGACGCGATTTATGTATTCGAGCCACGCATGGTTCCTGTGCTCGCGAATCTGTATCCTGATCTCCTCCGTCAGTGCATTGATTTGAGCGGTTCCCTCTCTTGTCCGGTTTCTCTGCCATCTTCGTCGAAATCGGTTTCTAAAGGTGATAAGTTCGAGGATGTGATTAGGGAGGGATTCTGTCTTAGGGCGCAAGGCAACTCTCTGACACATAGCATCTCGGATGCGCTGGATATTAGATGTTAGTTTATCTACCTCGATTTCTAAGTCCTGACCCGTAACTATTTGCTCAGGGACGACAGTTAACTCACTTAGTCTTGCTCGGAACACCTTCCAATCAGTATTCCTGTACGAAACGACGGTGTCGTAAACTACAGGAACCCTGCAGTACAGTCCAATTCTGATTGGCAAATGATCCGAGTTTAGAACGTCAAGTTCCTGCAACTGTGTAGTCCTTATCGTTCCCCGAGTTATAGCTATGTCCAGGAACGAGGCACTACGAAGAAAGGTGGGATTTGGCGTTCGGTGATAGGACATTTCCAAGTTATTTTCGATTATTCTCTTAAATAATCTACCCCTGGTGTTAGTTACGCCGCCCCATTCGGCGTGCGTGGCATTCAAATCCCCTATCAACAGGGATACTCTGTTCTGCGGTAATATAGCAAAGAGATAATTTTCAGTGAGGCGGAGACGCGGGGGCGCATAACCGCCACAGATACGTAGGCCACTCTCCGTCTCGATGCAGACGTGTCCGCAAATGTTGAATCCTTTTATACCGGAGCGACCTATGTATGAGGCAGGCCACGCCTCCCCCGTTTCGATCGGGCTTATCAAAACGCTCGATATTGTAGTTCCTAATCTTTAGTGTAAAGTTAGGAACTAAATTCGTTTCGATGAGAAAAACAACTTGAAAATTGGATGTATGCATAAAGTTACGAAATTCGCCCAATTTTGACCTAATTCCGTTACAATTCCAAGTAACATTTACAATTATTATATGTTGAATTTATTATATTCAAACGAGAAAAAGCGGATTGACGCCTGTAAAATTTCCGCTTTGTCGCCTTGACATGCTTCCAGCATATTGGAACAGTGGTCAAGGGCTTGAAAAAGCTGATCTAGATTTACTAGACTGTTTATTTTTGCAACAACGTTATTTAGGTTATTCATCATTGATAAGATATTATTATTATTAGGGATATTTAAATTGTTTATTGCGCGTGCAGCACCACTAACCTGTACATTAGAGTGTTGTGTTGTTTGGGTCTTATGATGCTGGTCTCTAGGTCTACGTAGGGGTGGGAACTGTTGAGAGTAGTGATGGGCTTATTCGAATGAAAAATAACCTGTTATCCGGTTATTAAAATAACCTGTATTATTCGGTTTTCATTCCACAAGTATTCGAATGAAAAATAACCTGAACCTCATACGTACGAATTCAAATACGAACTACGAAGGAACAAGCCCGACGTATAACGGCAAGTTTCGGTGTCGCGTCGATCCGTCGAATGATCAACGAGCAAGAAGCGGTTTTAATTTAGTTATGTTATGAAGCAAGTTTCGATGTTTTAGCTCGAATAAAAGATGAGTTTTTTAATTTCAAATGTACCAGTAGGATGTGGAATTGTGGAAGCCGAACTTGGGGGGTTGAAAAATAGCGAATATTAAGTTAAGATTAAGAGTAGATACTTTGTATTTGTATATTATATTTTTTTTACTAGTATTAGTAGGTGTATTGTTAATGGTTTACTATATAGTATGTAGATTTAATATTAATTAGGAATATCTAATCTTAATATTTGCATAAATATTTGTCATGTTTGTTTAGTTTTTGTTATAGATTGGAATTTGGAATGTAGGAGCAATAGAGCAATACATAAGTCGTAATATAACTATAACAATATATGCACTATTAATTATTAATATTATTATAGTACTATAAATACATCGCCAGAGAGAAAGACTTTTTTGCAAAGTAAATTTTTAATAATTATGTTCATTACATGTAATCAACACATCCAAGGATCATACTTTGGAGTTTAAGTATTTTTGATTTAAAAACGGAAAATGCTATTTATTATTTATTTTATTCTGTTCAATAATATTGCGTAATCAAATATTATTCTATTGTTATTAATTAAGCCATACTTAATAAGACAATAGGCAATTACAGGTACGAGTTACGTTACGAATACGATGCCGATGATGCTGAACCTCCTTCCTAACCGGCTGCGATCGCTAACCTGAATTTATTCGAATGATTATTCAAATAATCATTCGGTTATTAATATTATTTGAATACAGATAATTCGGTTATCAAAATAATTCGGTTATGCCCATCACTAGTTGAGAGAACTCTTCTTCTCGTTGCCCATTGTTTAGGGCTTGGCCCCGTGGGCCGTCAGCAGCTCTTGTGTCTTGGTTCCTCCAGGCAGGGTTCGCCGGGGGAGGCGCAGGGCGAAAGTTTTGATTTTGTTTCGGTTGCTTAGTATTAGCTTGAATTATATTCTTGGTTGCAGTCTGAATTATGTTTAATTTGTAAATAAACACTGGACAGGCTTCGTCGATGGCTCTGTGCGCGCCAGTACAGTTTACACACTTTTCGAAATCTGAGTTGCATTCTGTAATTTCATGCGAACCAGCGCATTTGCTGCATGCTACACGGCGGTTGCAAAAAGATTTAGCATGCCCAAACTGCTGGCATTTCTTGCATTGCAAGACAGGCTTGTTTGAGCGCCGAATTTCCTAGCTCACTCGCACGCACATTAGAGTCCTGACTTCTTGATTGAGCCGCTTAACATTGTAATTAGTGCCGAGAATTACCAAATACATAGGAATTCTCGTTTTTCGCATTACAAATACGTTTTTCGGCGAAATATTATATTCGTCGCTCAATGCCTCTGTTATTTCACGTGGGGTGATTTCGCCATCAAGGCCACGGAGAACGAATGCCCTGGTCCTCTCCTGTGACTCGGCATAGGTATGATATTCAGTTCTTTCACTGTCAAGGGTTCGTTTGAGTGTGTACAGATCGTTAGCGTTGTTACAATACACAATTACCGAATTTTTGGTATATTTAAGCTGGTATTGATTTATGTGCATTGCCTTAAGGTCATCCCTTAACTGGCGGTGATCAGATGGCCTGCCTTTAATAACTACGGGCGGCGGCGGTTGCACTTTGGGCTTTGTGGGCCCATTTTTCTTAGCAGGCGCAGCTTTTCGTTTTACCCCCGTGGAGGCCGAAGTGGAGGCAACACTGACCGTGTTTTCGTCTTCGGTATTTATATCTTGCAAAGGCAGAAATTGATTGGATGTATTCACGGGTGGCTGGCCCATGTCTAGAGTAACCGTTTTAAAATTCTTCCTAAATGGAATTTGCTTGAAGGGAGTCCTGTAGGATTCCTTGTTATCAGATGTTGCCAGGGTGGCAGATATAGGAGGCGGCGGCGGGCCCATTAGTGTGGAATCGCCGTCGTGGTTTGTATTTGCTGTTGCTAACGGTGTTTTTTGCGCCAGAGGTTTCTCGATTGCGGTGACCTTGGTCTTTTTTGTAATTTCAGCGCCGAGATTTGTAGGGCTAGCCTTCTTCTTTCCGGTATCAACCTTGGAGGAAACTCTGTGTTTAACTCCCGTAGGGTGGATATCACGCATATGTGTCCGTATTTTAGTAATTAGATTATATAAATCATTTTGCGATATTTCGTTGGCGTGTTTTAGGCTCTCGAAGTCCATTCTACACAGTACGCACATTTCAGCGTTATTTTTACATCTACTAGAGATTTTCTTAATGGTGGTTTCGGTGTACTTACGGTCAGAGCTCGACTTCATCGAAACATTGGACATGTTGTCCTCGTCCTCCGTGTTGTCGCCCATAACACAAGCAAAAGCCGGGGATCCGTCCCCGGAAACTAAGAAAATACTAAGATTTAGTTTAATACGGCTTTTACTGATTACAGCAAGTGCAAAAAGCAAGCCAATTACGATGAGAAATGATCGCAGGATTGACGTAAAACGAAATATAGAACACGCAGCGTTCGATTGCCCGGAACGTCAACAGGTCCTGCTACGATCACGGTCGCGACAGGAGTCCTCCATATACAGGATTACAAGGTTGCAGGTTTCTCGACAAGAACTCTGTCTTGGGGTGGAGGTACTGTAATTTTAGTTAGGGAAAATATAAATTTTGTGTATGTAGAGGCTTGTAATATTTATAATGTTGAAAAATGTATAGAATTGTGTGTTGTCCTAATTAATAATGTAAATGTTATGTATATACAGGACTCCTGGAGGAGATGTTGGCGCTTTTCTGTCTGCTCTAGAGGGTGTAATGAGTCATATTGGCCAAGAAAGGGATATCATTCTAGCAGAGGACTTCAATGTTATATTTGGCACAACACAGGGTGAATCGTCTGTACTGCTTGATCTTCTGGGGTCATACGGTTTTCAACAAACAATCTTTGAAGCAACACGTGGAGAATCCTGCCTGGATAATATCTTTTTAAATTTTACAACAAGGTCATTTTTGGCAAAGACTCTTAATATGAACTTCTCGGATCATCTGGGTCAACACCTTTAAGTTTAATTTTGGGGTAGACAATAAAGTGCTGCCCGAAAAAAAAGTTTTTCGACCCATTACACGGAGGGGGTTAAACAATTATTATAATATCATTGGGGATATTTCGTGGGATTTTGTGGAGAGTGTAGAGATTGGTATTGACGAAAAATTCTGTATCTTAATGAAGTCACTTGGGGATGTATGCATGCAATCATTCCCTGAGAAGAAATTCTGTGTCAGATCAGATCAGGCCAACAGATTCAGTTGATTTGATAATAATCTTAAGGATATGAGAGAACATTTACATCTGTTACATGATATTATGTAAGCAATACAATCGAGTGAATGATTGGGTAATATAAATAAATAAATAAATAAATATAAATAGCCATATATTTCCAACAGGCCCAAAGGCCCAATTACAGGAAATTCAAATAAGTATATATATGACAACTAATCAATACAATCACATAGCAAGTTACGATAATAATAACAGCAAATCACAACGTTAATAGATGTATATACGTAAATATAAAAAAAGGAAATATATATATATATATATATATAATACACATTGGTATACATAACACTAATAAACTAAAGGGAGTAACCAGACGCCTCTCGCAGGTACCTCAAAACAGTTGGTAAGCTGTCGAAGTTTATGTCGCAAAAAGCGGAAATGCGATTAAAATTGTGGCACATTTTGTAAATAGGACTTTGGGATATGATATTTGACCTCGCAAATTCAAGCGAAAAAGTGGGTTGATGTCTGGCACCACTGCGGGGTACGTGAAATGATAGGCGTTCCAACAGAAGTGGACAGTCGATTTTAGAGGAAAGAAGCTTATGGAGAAATGATAGTGACTGAGAGTCCCGACGAACCGCCAAAGGCAACTCTGCAAACCTCGACAGGATAAGATCATGGTTCAGACCTCGCTGAGGATAAGAGCCATCTTCCCTGAACATTAAGTATTTTAGGAAGCGCCTCTGAACTGACTCGACTGAGTAAGCGTGGCAGTTATATATAGGGAACCAAACAATAGAACCGTAGTCCAACTTTGATCTCACGAAGGAGTAATACAAGAGCTTAAGGGTGGATACGTTTGAAAAGTGTTTGCAAGTTCTCAGTATAAAACCCAAAGCTCTAGAAGCGTTAGCCACCATCTGATCGATATGACTGGTGAAACAGAATTTCTCATCGAAAACAACACCTAGATCCCTCACCGTAGTACGCCTAATCAAGGTGCAATCATTTATGGTGTAATTAAAAAGACTTGCATTTTTAGATCGAGAGTAGGAAACAACGTTGCACTTGGAAATGTTTAAGCAAAGTCTGTTTGCCACACACCACCTACTGACCGTATCAATACTGGCTTGAAGAGACACGTGGTCCTCGAATGCATCGATGCGGTGGAAAATTTTCAGATCGTCAGCATAGGCGAGAGAGCTGCAGTCCATCAGAGAGACTAGATCGTTGATGAATATGTTGAACAGCAGTGGCCACAGGTTGGACCCCTGGGGGACACCTGACGTCGGTACAAAAGCTTCCGATGTAAAACCCTCGATTTCGACAAATTGACGACGATTGAAGAGGTAAGATTCCAATACTAAGATAAGTTTGTTGGAGAAACCGAACTGGTCAGATGCCTTCCGTAGTAAAATGTGATGATCAATTTGATCAAATGCTTTGCAAAAGTCTGTGTAAATGACATCCACTTGACTTCTGCGGTTAAGGGCGTCGCAGACGTTAGAGGAGAAAGAGCAGAGATTAGTCATACATGATCTTCTGGAAAAAAAGCCGTGTTGATGAACTGACAATCTGTTACGTATTTTGAAGAAAAGGTATTTCTGGAAGACAATCTCTAGCGCCTTGGAAAAGTTGCATAATATGGAAATGCAACGATAATTTTCTACTAGAGATGGATCGCCTTTTTTGAGAATGGGGCAAACCCTGGCAATCTTCCAAACCTCCGGAAACACACCAGTGCCCAAGATCAAGTTGAAAATATGACAAAGAGGAGCACTCATGATTGAGGAGCAGTCTCTCACCAAAAAGCTGGGAATTCCGTCCGGCCCATATGTTGATTTATTTTTCAGCATTTTGCAAGCCGACTCTACTTCCTCGGAAGTGACTGTGGGAATGTCAATGAGCTCACAGTGTTCCGTTTGAGCGCACAAATCCACATGCTCGGGTCGCCCATAGACACTTCCAAAAAAGTCAGCAAAAGCAGATACAATATTATGAGGCCCATGGGCGGGCTTATTTCAGTAGTTCATGGTGGCTGGGATGCGGGACTGAGCCTTTTTACTTTGAACGAAAGACCAAAAATTGGAGGGGTTGTTGTTTATATTTCGCTCAGCAGTCCCAATGAAGTCCTTATAGTACCTCTGAGTTAGTGATTTAATTAGCCTACGCAAAGAACTATACTTTGTCTGGTAGAAGGCAGAGTCGCGCGTCTGAAGTTGACGACGCAATCTTTCTTTCCTGAAGATGTTGTCAATCAATTCTCTTGAAAACCAAGCCGGAAAACGCCTTCTTCTGGGTTGCTTAAGAGGTGTACAGGCAGCACAGCTATTATTAAGAATCTCATAGAAGGACTGACATGCGCTGACAACATCAGGAGATTCAAGAACGCGAGACCAGTCAGTGTGCAATAACGATGCATACAACCTGGGATAATCAGCTTTACGAAAGTTGAAGCGGGGTGGTTGAGCGTTGTTCACAGGAAAGTTGACGGCATGAGGAAGTACCGCTTGAAAATCAAGAGACAGAGCAGGATGATGTGGATCCTCCTCGACCAGAGGCACATCACTATGAGCTACATTAACCGCAAAGTTGGCGAAAACAAGGTCAAGGAAACGATTGTTTAAATTTGGGACGGTATTATACTGTTTAAGGCTGAGGAACTCGCTGAGGTTTAGTAAACCTTTGTGTCTGGGACCAAAAGGAACAGTGAATGAAAAGGAGGGAATGTTGAAATCGCCCAGAAAAATTAAGTTTTTAGAAAGCATTATGTCCAGTGACGAGAGGAGGTCAAAAAAAGTTTCGGCGTCGGCGCTGGTGGCAGAGGGAGGGATATATATAATAAATACGTAAAATACAAAATAATTTAAAGTGAGCTTACAACCTAAGAAGTCTATATTTGGCTCAGTGTTACTGATATTTGAAAGATCCAGTAGTTCAGAACTGAGCCTATTGTGAAGACCACACCGAGAAAAATTTATACTAAATGGTATTAAAAAAATAATACAAGTTACTCTAATTTCTAGTACTATATAGGACAATAACCTTGTTTAATACCATTTAAAATATTTTTATAATAACTTTTTTTTAATAAAGCATATTATTTGAGTTAGTAGTAATTTAAAAATAATTAGGTGCATACTTTATATTAAATATGTTTAATAATGTCTACAATAAGTTTCTTCTGAACTTCCACACTTTGTATAAAAACCCTTAATATGGCTTACTATCTAAAATAATAATTTGTACTACAAAACTTAATATTCTTCCGTAGCTCTTATTATATTTGTTATTTATCTATAAGAAACGGTATTATACAAATAAAACAAATAGTATTGCTGTTTTAAATATATGTTTTATTATTTCATAGTATATGGTATTTCTTGCTTATTACCCGGATTAATATTGTATACTATAAAAATTTATATGGATTATCAAGTTTTCTTTTAGCTCATATTAAAATTTATTATAATGTCAAATAAATTTTTGCTCACCTATTATTATAATGTTTTCTTAAAGCTTATTATAACATTATGTTAGACTTCATAGAACTTTATCATAAACTTCATAAAAATATTATCATACACTGTTGTAAAATGTTTTAATATAATCAGCGATGTCCATGCCACTTTTTAAAAGATGTTTTCTGGCTTCATAACAAATGTCCCACATTTTATAAATTTCTTCGAGGGACGTTATATTGTGCTTACAATATTCAATTGCTTATTGTCATGTGCTTTATCTAAAACAAAAAAAAAACATTTTCTAATGATGATTATAAAAGAAAATCATTTAGTAAAAAATTATAGGACAGCAAATAAAAAAATATATATAAATATATTTTTGCT
Organism: Pissodes strobi; assembly: GCA_016904865.1. Classification (NCBI taxonomy): domain Eukaryota; kingdom Metazoa; phylum Arthropoda; class Insecta; order Coleoptera; family Curculionidae; genus Pissodes; species Pissodes strobi. The sequence continues at coordinate 12,660 of JAEQML010058565.1, read as the reverse complement.
AGGTGAGAAACTACCTTAAAAGTTCATATCAGGGCAAAGTTAAAGAATTTCGAATTGCTTTACAAACCTTTAGTTGCTTCTGGTGCAGTTTTCTTTAATATTCCATGAGACTTCTTCACATTTACATATCTCGACCAAAGCTTGCCGCTGGTATTTTTATAAGGGCGAAAGTATATTTCAGCTGATTCCTCCCCACTCACACTGACTGTGACTGTTGAAGCACTGATGATTTTTTGAATTTCGTTACCTCCAATAACCTAAAACAAACAAATGAAAAACACATGAAAAGAGAATAATTTAATTTATTATTTCTAAAATATTGATCAGAGTTTTAACATATTTTAATTGGATAGCTGGAAATCCTAAAAAGATCCAATCATAGGGCCGTGAACGTTAAATAAATTTTTCTCGAATTATCGATGTTCCTGACAACAAGCAATCAATTTATTTTCATAGTGTACCTAAAAAATGGTCTTGTTTTTATAGTCGATTAAAAAAATCTCAAAATTTATCGGACAATTATTTTGAAAGTAATATAACTGAATAATACATAGATCCGAAGAAAAACATTTTTGAACATTAAAAAAAAATAGAAACTAGAAATCTGCCAAAAAGAATGAGGGATTTTAACACAAGTGCCATTGTGTTTTTAAATAATGAATTGTCTTTATGCAATAAGCCCTGTATAATTTGTTAACAACGTTACTATGAAATTTTTATAAAAAAAATTCTCACCTCTGCAATATCCTTGTTATATTTGTCCAAACATTTTATCCTCTTCCCAACACTTGGAATTAGTTGAGATAAAAGTTGCTGATGTTTGTGCCGTGCATTGAATACTTCCAAGTCAATGTCATTTGCTGAAAACATAGTAATGAGAGGAATAATTAATTTAGAAATCACCCTAGGAAATAACTGAGATTAAGAAAATTTACCTATACTACTTGTCATTGCTATTATATTAAAAAACGTTCCAAATAGATTCATTACGTTACGCGCGAGCTCAAAGGCTAGAACGCAAAGGGAAACAGTTTTTTCTTTAATAGAGTTTAAATTTAGCAGGTGCTTAGCTTCTCATCCTTCGATTTAAATAAAAAAATTATAACAGCAAATCCTCGATAATATGTCATAGTCATAATAACAGAAAACTAATATACAAGTTTCCACCTCTCACTTTCCAAAGTACGTTATGTAAGAAACAATTAAAAATAAAACCATTTGATGAGACGTTACTTCCACTCACGTGATATCTCTTTTACTGTACATTATTTATCGATTCTAGATACATAAGTATAGCTTTTAATTTAATATAAATTTAAAATAATTAATTGTTCATTGAAGTATAACAAGATTTGCATAAAATGAATAAACGACATTTCTTTAAACTATGGTTTAAATTCAATTACAACCTGGACAAATATAATTATGTAGTATTATGTCAAGTTTATTAATTTTGCCTTATTACGAAATACGCATCCACTCTTTTGGAAAACCTACGTAGATAACTAGCGCGCGCCCGCACGAAATTTCGTTTTTATATTTCCCCGCCATATTGTCCGAGCAAATTTGAGATACAGACAGTCGGTTCCCGTTTGATCGCTTTGAAGCGCAAACGAGGAGTGAGGTAACTTATATTTAGTAAACTTTGGTTTCTATCGTGCAGTGAGAAATAAAAGTTTCTATGGTATTGCGATGATGATAAATAAGTTAGCCCTGTTATTCCAGTAATATTACCCGCTCATAAAAATCTGAATCACTTACCCTCAAACGTTTCCCAGCTCTGCGAGGCCAAAGTTATCTAGAATTTCTCTTACACTAATACTAATGGGCTCTTTTAGTGCCATCGAAAGCCAACACACACGGTAACAAACCAAAAACTTAAATAGTACGAGTACGGTATCGTATAAATTAACAATATCCAATGATTTCCAGCAAATAGCGGAAAACGCGTACGTGACACCCTCTGACTCTTACCCCGTCAATGGCGTCAATCGTCAATCTTCTTATTTGGAATTATAACTGAACCTGAAAAGAGTAGAGGGGCAGCCTTTTCCGCCCGTGGTGGGTGAATATACAATCCGAAGTCGTAAAACATACAATTACAAAGTCATAAAAAGGATTTTTTAATGATAAACATATTTTAATACATATCACCGTAAGATTATAAAAACAGATTTATTAGCAACAGGTATTAACTTTTACAAGAAAATATTTGAACTTCATGGCTTTTCGTATCGTTCATTACAATTTATTATAAAATGTGATATTTATGTTACGTCACCGCTGAGACTATTAAAACTTATTTTAAAACGTAATATCTTTGGTTAAGTATAATTATTTAGTGAATGGTAATAAGTCCTGTTGTAAAAGGTAATGCAATTTCTAATAAGTTTTATTAGAAAAATTTTAAAATAAATTATAGTAAATTCGTTTTTGTCCGTGCAAGCATGACTCCCCCTCCTCTGGATTCGTCCATTCGGTCTGTTCTTCTATCAGAGCGGTATATGATATATGAGTCTGGAAAAAGTTCTGAGTCCAGGATATCCGGCTGGAGCCAGAACTCGGTGACCGCAATGACGTCATAATCTGAGGAGACCACGCAACTGTAAAATCTATGCGTCTTAGTACGTAGACCCCTGACATTCTGGTAGCAGCAGGTTAAGTCGTTAGTTGAGGAGGTAAGGGATCCCGGTTTTTTGCAGTTATTATTGGAATACCGTTGACATACCTCAAAATTTGATTTTCCTCCCCGTTTGTACGGCGAACCCGCAGTTCATCTTTCGTATCCTGAAGTTGTTTCAGCTGAGCTGGAGATAGGTCAGCCTCGATGTAGATCTGATGGGCGTCGATAAAACTTTCTTAGACTCCTCAACACAGCCGACACGTCGTCCGAGCTAGAGAGGGTCACTTTCACAGGCTTGTGACCGTTTCGATTTGGTTTACCGACCCTGACAACATCAGCAGCCACGATCTTACGAGAGGCCTCGTCAGACAGCGAGGAAATCTGGTCCAACTCGGGAGCTCCCTCTTCCAGACGCAGATTAAATATCATTAGGTTGTTCATACGAGCCTGCCTCTGCAGCACTTCCCCGAACAGACCACTCTCCCGAGCTTGAGGATTCGATGCAGGGCCATCAGCGCCGCAATTAGCAGAAAGTTGGCGTCTTATATCAGCAATCTCCGATCTGAGTTCGGTGTTTATTTTAATTTGATCCTCATATTTTGTAAGGAGTATAGCGTGCTGAGATTCGATGTACAGCAACTTCTCCATGATGTCGTTCAGCGAGACTTGGTTACTGATTGCAGAGTTAGAGGGCCCGTCACAGCTAGGAACACTCTGAGAGGGAGCAACGCCCGGGCCGATGGAGTGCCGAGAGCTTGACTTAGTGTTATGCTTACTAGCCGACCGTAGGTTATTGGTATATTCCAGACAGGAGCCGCAAGTCCAAGTAGTCTCTTTTGAATTATTGATGAGCGTCGATAAACTTTCTCCGGCTCCTCAACACAGCCGACACGTCGCCCGAGCTAGAGAGGGTCACTTTCAGAGGCTTGTGACCGTTACGATTTGGTTTACCGACCCTAGAAACACCAGCAGCCACGATCCTACGAGAGGTCCCGTCAGACAGCAGCGAGGAAATCTGGTCCAACTCGGGAGCTCCCTCTTCCAGACGCAGATTAAATATCATTAGGTTGTTCATACGTGCCTGCCTCTGCAGCACCTCCCCGAATATACCACTCTCCTGAACTTGAGGGTTCGATGCAGGGCCATCAGCGCCGCAATTAGCAGAAAGTTGGCGTCTTATATCAGCAATCTCCGATCTGAGTTCAGTGTTTATTTTAATTTGATCCTCATATTTTGTAAGGAGTATAGCGTGCTGAGATTCGATGTACAGCAACTTCTCCATGATGTCGTTCAGCGAGACTTGGTTACTGATTGCAGAGTTAGACGTCACAGCTAGGATAATATATAAAAACATTTAAAAATAGAACTATAAAAAAATCTATGAGGCAGGCAAAGACATTGGCAAATGACAGGGCAATAAACTCTTCAAGTAATCCAAGCAAATTTATGTGGCAAATTCAAAATTCAAAAAGAGGTTAAGTAACTAATACAAAAAACACCAGCTATCATATATTGCCGCAAGAATTTAACAACTTCTTTTCCGGTGTAGCAAAAAATCTCATTAGGGACATGTCTCAGGAGACTAGTGATTCTCTCTTGCATCTCAACAAAATAAAAACTTCATTCCAACACTTTGATTATCAACAGATCACTTATATAAAAATGAGGGAAACAATTACACAATTAAAGAACAAAAAAAGTGTAGATATTTATGGTTTAACAGTAGAAATCATAAAGTCAGTAAACGATTTACTTTATATTCCACTCACCAAACTTTTTAATCAGTGTGTTCGTTTCCAGGCGCTCTAAAAAAAGATTTAGTAACACCAGTATACAAGAAGGGGGATAAATCACTGGTTGCTAATTATAGGCCAATTTCTTTGCTCCCAGTTATATCCAAACTTCTTGAGAAGATCATGGCGACACAGATAGTATATCTATTTGAGACCCATGGGCTGTTTAGCGACCGACAATTTGGATTCAGACAGAGGAAAAGCACTGTCCAGGGAGTGTTGGACCTTCTAGAGGGGGTAATGGACTCATTTGAGGGTATGGAGTATTTTGATGCCCTGTTTTGTTACCTCAGCAAGGTTTTGGATTGTCTCACACATTCCCTTTTATTAAAAAAAAATTAAGATTCTACAACTTTGGTGAAAATAGTATTAAGTTGACGCAGTCGTACCTTGCTGGGCGTTACCAAGCAGTGAGGGTGGATGATGTGATATCTGCGGAATCGCTTCTTGATGTTGGTGTGCCACAGGGGTCGATCCTTGATACAATTCTCTTTCTGATTTTCATTAATGACCTACCTCTCTGCTGTGAGGAGGCTAAATTTGTGCTGTTTGCTAATGACACAACCATTTCTGTAGCTGGGGAAACAGAACAGGAAGCTAGGGAAAGACTATTGAAAGGACGCGAGGCAGTGGAGTCTTGGTTCCTTTCAAATCGTCTGTTGCTTAATGCTGAGAAGACCCAAATTATGACATTTACCCTGAGAGATATTGGTAATTCTCCTCTGGAAACAGCCAAGTTCCTTGGCATCTGCCTGAACTCCAGATGATCTGGCAACCTTACGTGGAAACGGTGTGTGCAAGACTTCGTACGAGTGTTTTTGTTTGCGAGGGCTTGTAGGTTGTGTATCACGGGAGACACTTAGAACTGCCTATTTTGCGGTATTTAACAGCAAAATGATATATGGAATATTGGCTTGGGGAGCATCAGCGCCTTCTGTTGGCTTACAAAGGAGAGCTATGCTGCCGTCCAAAGCGAAAAGACCGTAACTACTCCGCGCTCGGAGATGAGATATTCGCGTTTAAAGTTTGTGTTTCTTTTTTTACCGTACCTTTATTGGTAATCGTTTTTTGTGTGTTTTGGATCCAAGCAAGGTTACAAGCTTGTATTCCAATGTAAAAAAAATTAACAAATACGCTACTAAAGCTAAGAAATCACATACGGTTTATTCGCAAAGGAAGTCATCGAAGAATTGCTCGAGTCTCCCAACAGAATAAACCGTATTTGCCAAGCTTGACGCATACGGTTTTATTGCTTTGTAAAATGCTTGCCTACACTTCATATTTACAATGCAAAAAGACAATGCGTGAATGGTATTGAATGGAAAAACGTCCTTTTGAATCACAAGAACATTTAAAAGAAGAACAAATAATGCTATTTTAACTAAAACGAACATTTTTTATTTGCGCAAATAGGAAGCTGACACAAAAAAAATACAAAAACTTGCTATTAGGCTAGTAAAAAATAAATACTCAAAATGAATTTCACAAATAAGTACAAGAGAAAAACTAATAATCCTCTTCTTGTTCTATATTTCTCAAAGGTAAGTTTTGCCAAAAAATTTTCCTATAGCATCGCTAAGATGAGCATCAAGTTTTCTTAAAACAACAAATTAACTTATTTTCTGCATATACAGGGTGTTCGCGTGAAGATGCTTACTATTGCTATCTCGGTTAATATTGAACCTACGAAGTCGGTTAAATTACCAAACTACTAGCATTTTTTCGGCTGATTATGACGCTGAAAACAGAAAAACAATTGCGCATCTAATTTACGAGTTATTTTCGAAAATTATCTTTTTTTAAATGGAACACCTTTTTTGCATATTTGTATTCCACGAAAAATTCCTGTTACAGTTAACCTCAAACTTAACCTCTAGTTAAATCTAAAGTTATTGTCAAACGATAGCTTATGAAAAACTAAGATAGAAAATGTCAGAGCAGTTTAGTCTATCTTCGGCCATTTAGATTTTACAAAATGCTCGATTTTGAACTGTCGATATTTCATAATCGTTAAAGGTGATTATTAATAAAATATGTCTAGAATTATTCCTGAATCCAAATATGCAAAAATATACAGGGTGTTCTATTTAAAAAAGACAGTGTCCAAAAATACCTCGTAAATTAGATGCGCAATTGTTTTCTGATTTTAGCATCGTAATTAGCGGAAAAACTGCTAGTAGTTTGGTAATTTAACCGACTTTGTAAGTTCAATATTAACTGAGATAGCAAGAGTAAGCATCTTCAAGCCAACACCCTGTATATTTCATCAACTAAACTAAACTAAACAACTAAAGACTATCCATATATTTTAAAAAAATTGCCTTTTGTCAAGATCATGGCTGGTATGATCTCTGCTCGGATTATTCTTATTATTTCCTTGTTTGACCAAAGCTACTATACGCTGACATCTATTGTATACAATAAGAACATCTTATAAGGCTTCTAGTCGGATTTTAATTCCCCATCGAATTCAATTGAATTAAAACATTATACAACCATAAAAACAATGCGAGAATATAACGAAGCGTCCACTCGCTTTGAAAGGAAGGCAGACAGTAAACTCCCCTGCAAAGCGAAAAGACGGTAAGTCACGTTTACAAGGGAAAAAACCGTAACTGCGCGCGGCGACGGCCCCGATACGGTCTTTTCGCTTGGCATTGAGTAGTTACGGTATTTTCGCTTTGTAGACCATAGCAATTTTGCTGTTACGGTAAATTTAAATAATGAAAAACAAATAGTAAGAATTGAACTGCAGTGTTCTGCATTTATAAGGATATAGTTTGGTCCATTAGAAGTCCAAATAAGACAATAACTCAATTTTCAAATTTTTTGCAGTTACGGTTTTTTCGCTTTGGACGGCAGTATGAGACTTATGACTGCCTTAGGATACAGGGAGGACTGTAGGGCTTCATTCGCTGAGTGGGGTGTATTGACTTTTCCCTCTGTGTATATTTTTGAATATCTGTTGCACGTTAAGAGTGGCCTGGCCGGATATAGGACTCATGAGGATCTACATGACTACAATACCAGGTCTAGAGGTAATTTGGTTCCGTCTTATTGCAGGCTGAAAAGGTGCCAATGTAGACCTGATTTTATTGGTTTGCAGTTTTTTAATAAACTCCCACAAGAGATTAGAGAACTTCCTATGCAAATGTTTAAAAACACACTCAAAAGCTTCTTATTAGGGAAAGCATTTTATAGTACAGCAGAATTTCTTAATCTTGATGTTTTAATATTTTAGTGTTGTATGTTATTTTGATTATTCCATTAGGATATTTTATTTTTAATGTAGTGTTTTATTTGACATTATTTTTTTAAAAAACCTTTCTACTATTAAGCTTTAAATTTATGAAAAAATTGAGTATAGTAGAATTTTATAGTACTAGAATTCCTTAATCTTGACGTTTTAATATTTTAGTGTTGTATGTTATTTTATTTATTCCATCAGGATATCTTATTTTTAATGTAGTGTTTTATTTGACATTATTTAAAAACAAAAAAAAACCTTTATAATATTGAGTTTTAAATTTATGAAAAAATTTACATTATTTGTAGTGTTACTTTTATGGATTTTCTTCGACGTAAGTAGGTGCTATTTGCACATTTTGACAAATAAAATTGATTTGATTTGATTTGATCTGGCAAACTGGACGGTGGCCGAGCGACTGGATTTCATCCACGTTCATTCCTCTGCGTAAAAAAGGGTCAACTCAAAAATGTAGCAACTACAGAACCATCGCACTGATATCCCATCCAAGTAAAGTTACGCTTAGAATCCTACTAAACCGACTCAAAAAATTCTTAGAGTGGCAGGTCCCAAAAGAACAAGCCGGATTCGTAACCGGAAAAGGCACCAGATAATAGATTATGAACGTACGAGAGATCATCGAGAAGGCGAGAGAGTTCAAGAACCCTACGTTTCTATGTTTCCTCGATTACAATAAAGCCTTTGACTGCGTGGAATGGTCTCAACTCTGGAAAGTGTTACTAGACATGGCCGTTACACCTTGTCATACTACTGATACAGTGATACGATAGGATAGGAATACGAGAGAGAGAGAGAGAGGGGGGGGGGGGGGTTATTTAAAAACAGGTTTCAAATTGAATTGCACCTTTGCGTTGCCACTTTTTCCGCTCTATCCAATGGTCGTATCCACTTTTGAATTCGACGTTTCGTCTTCAAGGGGTCAACATAAACTTTCCTGTTTTAAAAACGTATTTTAATTTTTTCACCGTTTTTCAGATAATAGTGACATTATTAATATGAATATGTATTTCTATTTTTTTTTTATTATTTTTGTTCTTTTTTTTTAATTTTTATATTAAATTTTTGTTTAAATTATTTATTTTGCTTTGGCGTAATTTTGAATGGTTTAAGTTACTTTTGAGTTTTTTGTACTCTATAAAAATATTTTATTTTGTTTTTGTGTCAAGTGGAAAAGTGGGACCTTTATTTTTAATAAAAATAAAAATTGGTAAAATTAAATAAACAGGTTCGTTTATCTTTTACGAAAATGTGGTCGTGAACTATTATGCTAACCAAGTTTCTCAGTGCAAAGATAAAATATTTTCAACTTTTAATCAACAAAAAATAATTAACATAGATCAACACTAACAATTCATAATAATACTACGTGATACTATAATTAGATGGAAAAACACACCTATCAAAGTTTTGATTAAATTGAAATAATATATATATTAAAAATTTGTAAATATTTAAAGGAACCCTCGCTGTAAATACGCAAAGGCGCGTGAAAGACGGAATTAAAATGCATATAAATAAACATACTACACGATATCGTGTTTATTGAGCTCTAGGATGGAACTTTACAAGTACATATAATAATTTAAAGGCGTACCTATAATATTTTGCAATATTAATATCAATAATTATGCTTCCCAATATAATGGGAATCTTCTGGATATACCTTTGTAAAAACTACGGAAATTTAAAACTTTCTAAACGGCATGTTATTAGGCACCTAATGCGCAATTTTGCTTTAATTTGACCGACACTATCTCTTGCGGTTTTTGAGGCCCCCATACATAGATTCAAATTCGAGCCACCCTGTACAAGTTAATAGAACTTTCAGAATTGTTTTGTATCTTTTATCATTTTATAGAATTGTTTAGAATTTATCCCGAATTCTTACCTATTGCGTATGTTCAAACGCACGAGTAGCGGACCGGCGGCATACCGCGCCAGGCGGCGATCTTGCGCAATAAACATATTATTTTGTTTTCAGAAATGTTTAGAATTTTTTGAAACAATTACATGAAAATTAGCATTTTTAGAATTTTTGAATTTTTTGTGTATAAAATTGGATAGGCGGTATCACCGAAATCAGCTTAGAATTTTGGTGTGCAAGCTAATAGAATTTTTAGAATTTATTAGCATTCCTTAGAATTATCAGAATTTTAGTGTTCTTAATATTTTTTAGCATTTTATAGAATTTAATTAGAATGTTTTAAAATTTATTCAGATTTTTTTACCTATTGCGCATGCTCAAACGCACGCACAGCGGACCGGTCACATCGCGCCAGGGGGAGATCTTGCGCAATAAGCATATGGTTTTTTTTCCAGAAATTTTTGGAATGTTTAGAATTTTTTGAAAGAATTGCATGAAAATTAGCATTTTTTTTAGAATTTTAGAATTTTGGTTGTACAAAAATTGGATACGTGGTATCCCCCTCGCTTAACTATATCAATTTTTTGCAAAATCAATATCGGATAATGATCAAGAAAAGAGCACCTACAATTTAAAAGTGCAAAACGTAAAATGTAATTTACGATTGACTGAACAAAATTCTATTTATCCGGTATATTCTGCGGTACAGCATCATAGAATGTAGATATACTTACCTAATAATAATATATATGTTTACATACAAGCGTCTAGGTACAGACCCCGGCCGTTTAGCTTCAAACCCTGTGATATGCAACCAGCATCACATTTACCTATTCCGGGGTATTATTATGGCGTTGCATGACCCTCCGCTCGCTACGGCGCGGCGGCTCAATCAACAAGAACAAACCAAAACTAACCCAAGGCTAACCCAAAATATTATTATGGCTCTGGATGGCGCTTCGCTCGCTACGGGGCTCAATCAACATGAACTAACCAAGTGCGAACCAAAACTAACCCAAGGCCAACCCAAAATTAACGAAAAAAAGGTAAATTAATCTGTAGCGACGAACGTGAATCGAATCCGCAGCGCAGGAATGACAGGCAATCACTCTGCCTCCTTCACCACCGAGGCGTTGTAGAAATCTTGCCAGAACAACGTATAGTGAAATTACCTTTGACAATGTAAAGAGGAGGAGCATTGTCAAAGGAAATTACTATGCAATCAAAAATGTGATGCTGGTTGTATATCACAGGGTTTGAAGCTAAACGGCCGGGGTCTGCAACTAGACTGGCGTCTAGCGGTTGCGCTATAAATTTCTGTAACATGCGCAGTTTTTCGAAACCTTGTTGACTATTGAATGCAGTGGAATGTATTCGCGGAAACACATGCAAGCTGCTGTATATCCCCTATAATGCGGTTTTTGTTAAATATATCCTGGTTTTTAGCAAAGTATTTCGTAAAAAGTGCATCCAAAGTATGGGCACGTATTACAATAAGTAATATTTCACTTTTCGCATGGCCCTCCGCTCGCTTCGCTCGCTACGGGGGCTCAAGAAAAGAAATCTAACCAGGTGCTAACCCAAACTACCTCAAGACATACCTAAAATCAAGAAAAAAACTGTCTAGAAACTTAACCTTAAGAAAATGAAAAAAGCAACAGAGTTTGAACCCGGGCCGCCGATAGCCGCCGAATTGAGACCTAACCATCTCGACCACGAGGGCTCTTGCAGCAAATTGATTGCATCACGAAGACATGGCGCAAATGCAATCACTCGAGGCAACGCCACCTACACTAGATGGCGTTGGAGTCAACGGTCATCATAAAACGCAACTGCGCATGCTGGAAAAAGTTATAGCGCAACATATAGACGCTAATTGTGCCTAGACGCTTCTTGCTTTTTGTTTACATAGTCTATTATGGCGGATAATGAAAAGTCAAAGCAAGGTGATTTGAAGAGTTATTGCAAATATTGCAGAAATCAGTTGAAATCAATTGCAGAGTGCATGGTGTGTAGAAGTGCTTTCCATACGTCATGTGCCCTAAGAATCCCAGGCTTAATTCCTATGGGAAAGGAAAATTTGGTCAAATGTTGTTCTACCAAGGTCAAAAAACAATGCATTCAAACAGCTGAAATAGCCGATCAAGAAAAAATCAACACAGATAAATGCACGACGGAAATTGAACAACTGAGGAAAGACGTGAAAGACTTACAGGATAAGTACAATCTATTGGAAAATAATAACAAATTACCACAGGATAATAACATTCTATTGCAGAAAAACACAAAATATTCCCAAGAAGAATGTAAACAATCCATACTCCAACGTCGTCGCGCACAATCAGCTGGCAAATAAACATCAAAATTCCGAACAAGGCCAAGGCCAAAAACAAAATACGGAATATGAGCCTTCCATTACAGAGGGAGTCCAAAGAGTGAAAGAGTGAAAGACAATCACTGCGAACAACTAATAGACAAACAAAGTATGATGATGAACAATATTATAAATTTAGAAAGGGATATACAAGAGGACAATGAAATTGATAATAGGAAGAATGAGGAAGGATGCCGAATAATATAACGTCGACCGCCAAAAAGACTAGGAACGACAAAGGTTAAACACACGGATAAATTTGAAAATCCAATTGCACATAATTACGAAACAACAACGTTTGAGTTGTTTTACCCAAGCCCAAGACACAGGTTGACATTAACAGAAAAAGGCCCATACTATATTATTATCAGAAAAATGATAATAGAATTAGAACTCTACACACTGGGTTATTAGTATAATTGTGATACTCTACAGAATATGTGTTGAAAATTAACTAGTTGACGTCATTTCACTTTATCCTTTTCTTATAGGTAGTATAATTATTGGATTATTTGAAATAAAGAAGCATTATTATTATTATTATTATTATTATTATTATTATTATTATTGTTATTATTATTATTATTATTATTATTATTACTAAAGGCCAACAAGTTGACGTGCAACGTCGCGAAATTCTAATAATATAATTTCCGATCCGATAATACGCAAAAGTAAGCGCAATATTCAGAATCATATTTCAATCATAAACAATATTCACTGTACCTACATTTTCAA